>JARQOD010000238.1:0-52936 GCA_033576555.1 Oophaga sylvatica
CCCCCCCCGCCCACGTCTGCTGCCTCTTCCACCATACTTCCTCATGTTTGGGAAAATGTACCAAAAATACCAGCAGATATACGGTACTGTATGAGGAGCGTGCAGCTGTATACGGTGTAGGGAAAAATTTAAATCTCCCTATATATTTCAGGAGTCACACACAGACGCTCTCTCAGTATGGATTTGACCGTAATACAAACAGCAGATATACGGTACTGTATCAGAAGCGGGCAGCTGTATACGGTGTAGGGGAAAAATTCAATCTCCATATTTATTTCCGGAGTCACACACAGAGCTCTCTCAGTATGGATTTGACCGTAATACAAACAGCAGATATACTGTACTGTATCAGAAGCGTACAGCTGTATATGATGTAGGGGAAAATTTCAATCTCCGTATTTATTTCCGGAGTCACACACAGACGCTCTCTCAGTATGGATTTGACTGTAATACAAACAGCAGATATATGGTACTGTATCAGAAGATACCAGGTGTATATAGTGTATTAGTGTAGGGGAAAATTGAAATCTCTGTATATATTTCTGGAGTCACACACAGATAGTCAGCATGTATTTGTCCGTGATACCAGCCGGTACACGGTAGTGGGTAAAAATGAACGGTCGGTAACTGTGCAGAAAAAAAGAATAAAAGTATTAGTGCTATGTAAAAAGCAGTCTGCACAGCAGTGTACACACAGCAATACAGCTAGCAGGCAGCCTATTAACCACCACTGCTGCACACAAGAAAATCCTCCCCTGTCACTGCACACTAACTGTACAGCACAATTGCTATCAGCACAAGCACAGAAGAACTTCTTCTATCTTTACAGCCCTAAAGGCCCCGACACACATAACGAGATCGTTTAGCGAGATCGTTGATATGTCACGGGTTTTGTGACGCAATAACGATTTCGCTAGGGATCTCGTTACGTCTGACAGGTAGCAACGATCAGGCCCCTGCTGTGAGATCGCTGATCGTTACAAAGCTTCCTGGACCATTCCTGGGTCGTTGCGCTCCCGCTGGGCAGTGTGCATCGCTGTATTTGACACCTAACCAACGACCTCGTTAGCGATTCAGAACTGAGACACATAAGCGTGCATAAATTGGACTTTTCCGCGCCCCTCTTCCCGAGGGTGGTTGCTACAGCATTCTCATTTCCCGCCGTGCATAAAGAAAGCAACAGAATAGCGATTCCATCCTTTGTTTCTGACCTCGTGCTGGATTGCAGATCTTAGCAGAATTCTCCGGGTTGTGTGGAGTCACAGCCGAAGAACACTACAATCCACAAACCAGAACGCTTGTCAGGAACAAAGCCCAGATGAATGGATACAGAGTCACAGCCGAAGAACGCTGCTATGATCCGAAACCAGAACGCAAACAGGAACAAAGGGACGGAATTGCTACAACGTGGCTTTATTTTAAACCTGCCGCCCTATCAGAACGCAGTAGCGTCCACCAATCGGAGATGATTGGTGACACAGTACAGCCCCTATCAAGGTGTGGATCGTTGAAATAGCTGCTGTGTGAAAGCGTCCCAACGACCATCGAGATCGTTAGTTAGATCGCTGGGGCGGCCAAAATCGTTGGGAAGTTCTGCATGTTTGACCGCTCCCCAACGATCACGATACGGCTCTCCAGCGATCTCAAAACCGTGATGTAATAACGATCTCGCTAGCGATCTCGTTATGTGTGATGGGGCCTTAACTCTCTCTCTACTAATAAACAGCAACCTCTCCCTACTGTGAAGATCACCAGAAGTAAAATGGAGGTCGGCGGTGAGGGCTTTTATAGACACTATGACGCCCCCCAAAGCAAGTCAATCACTGCAATGCCCTTCTCTAAGATGGTGGCGGACGCTGCTTATGTCATCTCGTTGCCCACAGTGTATGTCCTTGCTCATTGGCTGAAAATAGGCACCAGCAAGCATTCTGGGAAATATGACTTTGGCGCTCGTTTCGACGACCGCATGACCGACCTCATGCTATGGTCGGGTTTCGGTTGACGAAACTCGACTTTGGTGAAAGTCGGCGACGTTTGAATCTGACCGACCTGTTTTGCTCAACTCTATTCAGCAGATTTATCACATACATATTGCAGAAAATACTCTGCTGATCTCTCTCCAGATTTCACAATAAAACTGCATACAAGATATAATGAGAAGGTATGCTTACTTTGAAAATCCGTGTTAGAATAGTTATACAATCCTTTCTGAAAGTTTAATTCAATCCTTGCCCAAATAGCTTTTTTTTTAGCAAGAAAGCGTCTCTCCTCCCTGTCGCTGCTCAGTTTTCAAATTCACACTGCTCAGCACAAGTTTCAGCAGGTGCGCTAAATACGCTTCGATAGGAGTTATTTCATCATAGAACTGGACTCAAAAAATGTTCATCTTCAGGTGCTTTCACATTGTGTTTCTGCACTCGTTCAGTGGCCCAGTTGGAGTGTATTCGCCAATGGAGTTACAGACTGCAATGGTGGCAGAGTGAACGTGCACTGAAACATGAATAATTTTCGGGAGTGTACACTCCCAAAACGATGCAAGGCAGAGCGCACGTTCGCTCTGCCATCACCATTATAGTCTATGGCCACGTCGGCGTATATGTCCAGATCCTATTTTGCTGGAGGTTCGAACATACACTGAACGGGTGCAGAAAGACATTTTAAAAACACCCTAAATGTCAGGTTTGTACACTAGCCTCAACAGGTCTAAGAGCTCTTTTTATTAATGTGTACAATTTGCATTGTGAAATCTGTTTTAAATCCATTTAGTAGCCATTTTATCCTATCCAAAACATAACTTTTAATTGTTAGATTAAAGATTGACTGCAGATTAGGAATGATAATGATGAGATATGTCTGATGTCAGATGGGGAGGTTATAAATAGTTTGTTCGGGCATTTTGGTTTGCTTTTGCCTCATTATCCTGATGAAGTCCATAAGGGTGAAACATGTCAGGAAGTCTCCTTTTCTATTTTAATAGCGCCTTATTCCTCTGGTCATTAGAAATTACAAAATAGGGTACAATCACTGATGCTTAGATAATGGACAGTAGTCCTTTTGCTTTATGTTAGTTTTAAAATTTGAGGCTTTTGGAGTTGTTTACCTACATCTATGTAGCCACAAATGGTTAGATCTATCCATATGTATGCAGGGCCGTATTTGCCACTAGGCACTCGTGGGCACGTGCCTCGGGCGGGACTCTGCGGGCGGGCGGCACCTGAGCATGATTTTTTTTTTTTAAAGTCCGGGGGTCGGCCCTCCCCTTGCTTCCCTTTTCCCCCACCCCCATCATCATACTCACCTCCTCCTGCTGCCTGCAGCTCTGATGGTCCAGCGCCGACATCTTCCTGTATGAGCGCGCGGACCACTGGTGGTAAAGCTCATTAAGCTCATGAATATGGATGACACTTTTCTTCATAGGTGTGGCGTCCATATTCATGACCTTAATGAGCGGTACCAACAGTGGTCCGCGCGCTCATACAGGAAGATGTCGGCGCTGGACCACTGGAGGACAGTGAGCGCTGGGGCTGGGGGGGGACAGTGAGCGCTGGGGCTGGGAGGGACAGTGAATGCTGGGGCTTGGGGGACAGTGAGCGCTGGGGATGGGGGGACAGTGAACGCTGGGGCTGGGAGGGACAGTGAACGCTGGGGCTGGGGGGGACAGTGAACGCTGGGGCTGGGGGGACGGTGCGCACTGGGGCTGGGAGGGATAGTGAGCGCTGGGGCTGGGGGGGACAGTGAGCGCTGGGACTGGGGGGGACAGTGAATGCTGGGGGACAGTGAGCACTGGGGCTGTGGGGGACAGTGAGCGCTGGGGCTGGGAGGGACAGTGAACACTGGGGCTGGGGGGACAGTGAGCGCTGGGGCTGGGGGGGACAGTGAATGCTGGGGCTGGGAGGGACAGTGAATGCTGGGGCTGGGGGGGACAGTGAATGCTGGGGCTGGGGGGACAGTGAGCGCTGGGGCTGGGGGGGACAGTGAATGCTGGGCTGGGAGGGACAGTGAATGCTGGGGCTGGGGGGGACAGTGAATTCTGGGGCTGGGGGGGACAGTGAGTGCTGGGGCTGGGGGGGACAGTGAGCCCTGGGGCTGGGGGGGGCAGTGAGCCCTGGGGCTGGGGGGCAGTGAATGCTGGGGCTGGTGGGGCAGTGAGCGCTGTGGGGCAGTGAGCGCTGTGGGGGCAGTGAGCGCTGTGGGGCAGTGAGCACTGTGGGGGCAGTGAGCGTGTGGGGCAGTGAGCGCTGTGGGGCAGTGAGCGCTGTGGGGGCAGTGAGCGCTGTGGGGCAGTGAGCGTGGTGGGGGCAGTGAGCACTGGGGGAGTGAGCACTGGTGGGCAGTGAGCGCTGGGGGGTAATGAGCACTGAGGGGAGAAATGAGCATTGGGGGAATGAGCGCTGAGGTGGGGAATGAGCGCTCAGGGGAATGAGCGCTGGGGTGGGGAATGAGCGCTGAGGTGGAGAATGAGCGCTGAGGTGGGGAATGAGCGCTGCGGTGGGGAATGAGCTCTGAGGTGGGGAATGAGCTCTGAGGTGGAGAATGAGCGCTGAGGTGGGAATGAACGCTGAGGTGGGGAATGAGTGCTGAGGTAGGGAATGAGAGCTGAGGTGGGGAATGAGTGCTGAGGGGGGGAATGAGTGCTCGGGGAATGAGCGCTGAGGTGGGGAATGAGCGTTGAGGTGGGGAATGAACTCTGAAGGTGGGGAATGAGCGCTGAGGTGGGGAATGAGCGCTGAGGTGGGGAATTAGCGCTGAGGTGGGGAATGAGCGCTGAGGGGGGAATGAGCGCTAAGTGGGGAATGAGCTCTGAGGTGGGGAATGAGCGCTAAGGTGGGGAATGAGCGCTGAGGTGGGGAATGAGCACTCAGGGGAATGAGCGCTGAGGTAGGGAATGAGCGCTGAGGTGGGAATGAGCGCTCGGGGGAATGAGGGCTGAGGGGAATGAGGGCTGAGGGGAATGAGCTCTGAGGTGGGGAATGAGCGCTCGTGGGGAATGAGCGCTGGACTAATGTAAAAGAGGAGGTTGACAGAAATTACATCACAAATCTTTTTTTGTTAAATAACATCTTTATTTAGCTTACAAACAGGCATACAAATCCGCATGTTAAAAACGTATCAAATACGCACCTGCGTTTTCTGCCAAGAGATGCGGATTATGTACGGAAACTTCTGCAGACAAATCTGCAATGTGTGCACATACCCTAAGGCTATGTTTTCAGTTCAGGAAACGCTGCAGAGAGGACACAGCTCCGTCCAAAGCTTTGCCGACTTTTGTACGCGCGGTGATTCCGCATGTGTCATTGAACCGTGTGGAATCACCGCATCCTATTCATAGAACTGTGTTATTTATCTTGCGTAGACTGAGCGTCTCCGCGAGATAAATCGACATGCTGCGGTCTATAAAGACATGTGCATATACGCAGGTCTGCCACCTGCATCTTTGTCCGCATAGTGGATATGGGATTTCATAAAATCCCCTCCACTATTCTGTAACATTTGGACCTGCGGATTGGACTCTGCGGCTGTTCTCAGCGTCCAACCCGCAGCGTTTCCTGAACGTGGAAACGTACCCTAAATATATCTCTGCCTCTGGACATTATATAGTATAGATTTGCCTGGACTGTACATTATTATAAATCTACCACCTGAGTATTATATATTATAGATCACCCTGGACATTATATATAATAGATTGTGCGTCATATATTCAGATAATTCTGGACATTTTATACTATAGGTCTCCTTGTACATTATATATTATAGATCTATAATAAATAATATACCAGGAGATCTATAAGATAAATTGTCCAGATTTATATGTAAGTATCTGTTTACACCCAGACATATGAATAAGGCCTTAGTCAGAGACTGGGCAGTAATAGAATAATAACATCCATCCAGTAATCCTCCAATGTCTGCTGGACATGGTATGGGGAGAGTTTCTAGCTCAGTTAGTACACAGACACCAGACTTCTTGCTGTTAACCAGTTAATGTTTTCTTGTCCACCACACTGCAGTGTCAAAAGAGGAAGACAGCGAGACAGGCAGCAACATCATCGCATCAGAGAGCTCCTGACCTCGAAACAGAAAATCCTCAGATCCTGGTATTGTAACCTAATATTAAGAATAATATTTATTCACTGATATTGCGCTATTAACTCCACAGCACTTTACATACATCATCAACACTGTCCCCATTGGGGCTCACAATCTAAACATCCTATTTGTATGTCTTTTGAGTGTGCTAGGAAACCACTGTCTTTGAAAGAGCTACATGGGCACACACATAGATTCGGCCTCGTTCATTCCCTATGGGATTTGCAAACATGTGTGGCACTTGCGGTGAGACAAAAAAACACTGCTAGTAGCGTTATTTTTTCCGTTGCTGCAAGTATCGGATTTGCGGGATCGCGTCAAAACCGCAAGTGTCGCACATGTCTGCAAATCGCATAGGGAATGAATGAGGCGAATGCAGTGTTGCCATAAGTGATCCGTTACGTGGCAGATGCGGAAAAACTGCCGGATCTGCCGCGAATGGAAAAAATCGCTGATGTGCAAGTAGCCAAAGTCACTGCCGACAGTGTCTGCATTAGTTATACTCATCAATGGGTGAGGCAGAGCAAAAAGTGCCTAGGGCAGCAGAAACTCTAAATAACTGAACAACTGAATACTCAACTAGTGCAGCAATGTGACCACTTGGGATACATTATAACATAGTAACATAATTAGCAAGGCCAAAAAAGACATTTGTCCATCCAGTTCAGCCTATATTCTGTCAGAATAAATCCCCAGATCTACGTCCTTCTAAAGAACCTAATAACTGTAAGATACAATATTGTTACGCTTCAGGAAGACATCCAGGCCTCTCTTGAACCCCTCGACTGAGTTCGCCATCACCACCTCGACAGGCAAGGAATTACAGATTCTCACTGCCCTAACAGTAAAGAATCCTCTTCTATGTTGGTGGAAAAACCTTCTCTTCTCCAGACGCAGAGAATGCCCCCTTGTAACCGTCACCTTCCTTGGTATAAACAGATCCTAGGAGAGATATTTGTATTGTCTCCTTATAAACTTATACATGGTTATTCGATCGCCCCTCAGTCATCTTTTTTCTAGACTAAATAATCCTAATTTTGCTAATCTCTCTGGGTATTGTAGTTCCCCCATCACCTTTATTAATTTTGTTGCCCTCCTTTGTACTCGCTCTAGTTCCATTATATCCTTCCTGAGCACCGGTGCCCAAAATTGTACACAGTACTCCATGTGCGGTCTAACCAGGGATTTGTACAGAGGCAGTATAATGCTCTCATCATTTGTATCCAGACCTCTTTTAATGCACCCCATGATCCTGTTTGCCTTGGCAGCCGCTGCCTGGCACTGGCTGCTCCAGGTAAGTTTTGTCATTAACTAGGATCCCCAAGTCCTTCTCCATATCAGATTTACCCATTGGTTTCCCGTTCAGTGTGTAATGGTGATATTGATTCCCTTTTTCCCATGTGTATAACCTTACATTTATCATTGTTAAACCCCATCTACCACCTTTCGGCCCAAGTTTCCAACTTATCCAGATCCATCTGTAGCAGAATACTATCTTCTCTTGCATTGACTGCTTTACATAGTTTTGTATCATCTGCCAATATCAATATTTGACTGTATAAACCTTCTACTAGATCGTTAATAAATATGTTGAAGAGAATAGGTCCCAACACCGACCCCTGCGGTACCCCACTGGTCACAGCGACCCAGTTAGCGAATATACCAGTTATAACCACCCTCTGCTTTTTACCACTAAGCCAGTTACTTACCCATTTACACACATTTTCCCCCAGACCCAGCATTCTCATTTTGTGTACCAACCTCTTGTGCTGCACAGTATTAAACGCTTTGGAAAAATCAAGATATACCACGTCCAGTGACTCACCTTGGTCCAGTCTATAGCTTACCTCTTCATAGAAACTGATTAGATTGGTTTGACCGAAGCGATTCCTCATAGACTCATGCTGATATGGAGTTAAACAGTTATTCTCATTGAGATAATCCAGAATAACAACCCTCAGAAACCCTTCAACCATTTTACCAACAATAGAGGTTAGACTTACTGGCCTATAATTTCCAGGTTCACTTTTAGAGCCCTTTTTGATTATCGGTATCACATTTGATATGCGCCAGTCCTGTGGAACAGACCCCGTCGCTATAGAGTCCCTAAATATAAGAAATAATGGTTTGTCTATTACATTACTTAGTTCTCTTAGTACTCGTGGGTGTATAGTAACACTCCATAGAGGTTGCCTTATGGAAGAGTTGGCAGAAAAAAGCCCTTACTTACATACAAAAATTGTAAGGTTCATTTTGAGTTTGCTAAAAGACATATGGGAGACTCCCCAAATGTATGGAGGAAGGTGCTGTGGACAGATGAGACCAAAATTTAACTGTTTGGCCAGCAAGATAAACCCTATGTCTGGCGACAAACAAACACAGCTTATCACCCCAAGAACACCATCCCCACAGTGAAGTATGATGGTGGCACCATCATGCTGTGGGAATGTTTTTCGGC
Source organism: Oophaga sylvatica (assembly GCA_033576555.1). Lineage (NCBI taxonomy): Eukaryota > Metazoa > Chordata > Amphibia > Anura > Dendrobatidae > Oophaga > Oophaga sylvatica. Next base: position 8,549 of record JARQOD010000238.1, read on the forward strand.
AGCAGGGACAGGGAAAATGCAAGCCACTGTGCATGTCTGGAATATCCTGTGGATATGTAAAAAGATGTATGAGATGGGAATTCTATATAAAATCTCAGGGATTGTTATTACCAAGGATATAAAGTGCGTTCAGACAAGTCACAAAAAGTTAAGCAAAAATTTGAAACCGGTCACTCTTCCTGTGCATTCTTCTTATGTGTTATAGATCGAGTCATTAAAAATGCCATAAATAGTAGAACAATTGGAAAGTTGTGAGTGGCTTTCTGGTATTGTATCCAATAAAGGATACAACGCAGGTCACCCACAATTTACCTGCAGCAGCTAAGTTCTACATATAAAACCTTTACAGTGTTGTGCATCACACAACCACATCAGGGAGCGAGTACTGCCTTTTGCTTAATGCTGTAATTTGTATAACACCCTATTGCGCTTTACATGTTCCTTCCATCATTTCCTTATAAATACCGTATTTTTCGGACCATAAGGCGCACTTTTTTTCCTCCAAATTTGGGAGGAAAGTGTGGGTGCATCTTATGGTCGGAATGTAACGTGGGGAGGGGGCAGGGGCAGCGGTGGAGTGGGATCGCAGGAGGCAGGAAAATATCCCCTCCGCTGCAGGAATCCAGAGCTGGGGAAACCACTGGCCCCGATACTTAAGTGCAGTGAATATTCATTAGCCGCTTCCCCGCCCACCTATCAGCTGAGCAGTGAGCAGGGAGCAGCAAATGACAGAGCCACATGGTTCCCCGGCGCCTGATTCCTGCAGCAGCTGGGGAGATGTGTGTGGGAAGTAGAAGGAGGCAAAAGGAGCAGAGTGCAGCAGGAGGCATCACATACCTGACAGCACAGGGGCTGTGCTGATGCGATGCTGAATGCTCCTGTGGAGGACCTGTGATGAGATCATGAAGAGGGCGGGTTGGAGCATCACATGACCACACAAAGCCCTGCCTCTTCATGATGTCATCACAGGTCCTTCAGACACACTGTACAAGAAAAAAATAATTAAAAGGTTAGTAAATACAGCACATTAAAAAGCACTCTGCCATCCTGTGGTGGACTATAACTCCCAGCATGCCATAGGATCTGCAGGACATGCTGGGAGTTATAGTTCTCCCATGGGATCTTAAAGCAGCACTCCAGTGTTATCAATGCTGGAGTGTGGCTTTAAATATAAGCCCTATGCCCCCATTCACAGGCCGGGGTCACACATGCGAGAAATTTGCACGATTTTTGTGCGAATCTCTCTCGTGAACACCCGGCACTGCCGCCGGCACTCGGCATGTATTTCTATGCTGCATGTATTTCATGCAGCTGCACGCTCCAGTCTGAGTGCCAGCGGCAGTGCCGGGTGTTCACGAGAGAAATTCGCACAAAAATCGTGCAAATTTCTCGCATGTGTGACCCCAGCCTTATACTCACCCTCCAGCGTCTTCACATAGTAGTTTACAGATACCACACTGGTCCCGCAGCACCATCTTCTACCCGTAGCTTCCTACATAATAACATGCTATTATATATAATAACACCACATATAATAGTATGTTATTTATGTTATTAAATATTTTACCACATTTTTTGCTTCAAATATATTTTTCCCTATTTTCCACCTCTAAAACCTGGGTGCGTCTTATAGTCCGAAAAATACGGTAACTGAACGTAAGGAATACCTGAGCTACGTAGACCAATGAGTTCAGATGATCCACAGCCACGTCGTAGGGCACGCCTGTAATCCACTCAGGGTTCCTGGGCCAGACAGCATCCAGTTTGTACAGTTGTTTCTACAGTCGTAGAAAATCAAAAATTGATTTAACCTTATGTTTCCCATCAAAGATAAGACCAATAAGGAACAGAGTGTATTTTTAATGTGAACTTTAACAAATGATTTGCAGTAGTTACTCATATTTTCTATTTGTCAATTAAAAATTAGTCTTTGCTTTGGACTGAATTAAATAGATTTTTTTAGCCTTTGGCTATTGTATTTAAAATATTAGTTAATCCCTACAAACAAATACCATTGAGCAATCTTGGTGTCATCTATAGTGAAATTTGGTGACAAATATGCTTTAAAGAGTAATTAAAGGAGTAATTAGAAGAGCATTCACACTAGACACATAAGTTCCCAGCAAGCCGGAGATCGCCTTGTCATTGGCTGATGGACATGCATGAATTGGCCAAATTATGTGCTAAGTATCTCCATTTTTTTCTTATTATCTAGAGCTGTAATTCTATTAATATTTCATATATTTCGTATTTACATGATTTAACGCGCCAGAATGCAACTTTATTTGTTTGTTATTTATAAAGATGGCAACTCCTGGTTTGCAACTGTACACACTAGTTTTCTGATTTGGAAGTGCCCGTCAGTTTTTTGTTATTTAAAGAGTAATTAAAAATTTATTTTTTTTATTTAATTATCAATCACTTATTGTAAAATTATGAATAACGATGAGTGGACCCGCAGATGTTCGGGGTTCTTCTGATTCGCCTGAAGTAGAGTTAAAAGTTCGGTTATGAACTTGACCCCAAACTTAACCCAGAACACAATAGAAGTCAACGGCTACCTGAACTTCCGTGCTTTAAGATGGCTGTAAAATGATCACAGAAAGGGCAAGGTAGCTGCAGAAGGAAGCTAAATGGGGGTGAGATACCGGTACATGTGCCCTGAAAATAAATTTGGATAGGTAAATTACTTAAAATAACATACAATTCCCCCCCAAAAAAAAACAAATTTGGGGAAAAAAAGTTAAAAAGTTTGTGAAGTGGATGGGCTTAAAACATTTTTTGAAAATGAGGCCCAATAACTTGATGGCCGCATACACAGATGGTAGAGTGAAACTGCAAATGGACATTAAATCAGTCAATTTGGATGATTTTTTAAAAATTCTGGCTACAGATTGCCATAAGATTATGAATCTGTAAAGGAATGCATGATGGAAAGCCTGACAGAAGTGCCGTATAGGCCCCCAAGTCCTAGTTCCTCTCCCGAGCGAATCTATGCATTGCCTTGCGTGTGTTGGTTAACGAGGCAATGCAGCCATAGGGTCCTCTGGAGACCATTCACCTTACCCACACCATGCAAGGGGTGTGTTCTCTCAATATGCTGTTTTTGGACCTGCCCGAACAGTGAGCCATTCTCCTTTCCCATCACCACCCTACCCTCTGTGCCGTACAGGCTCCATTACATACTGGTGTCCTTAGGGTACAATGAATCAGGATTTTAATCTGGAAAAACAACATGATAGAACAGTTGCCCGCCTTGTGTCTTGCCATTCCACTGCCTCTTTCTGCCTGTTGAGTGCTGCAGATCCCTCTCCCTATGCGCTGCTGTCCTTGCTCTGCATACATCTTTCCCAGGTTGGGTCAATGACTTCATCATCCACCATGTCATCTTCCACTTCCGCAGCCTTCTGCTCCTCCTGACTTGCTGACATAACAACACTTGCTGGTAATTGCTGCAATTGTGCAGCTCTTGTGGCAGTAATTGAATTTTCCCATGCTAGAAGGGGACAATGGTGAAAGTTTTATTCAGCTGTTAACAGCGAGCGCTGGGAGTATTCATCAGACACCGCCTACTCTATAAATAAATAAATATGAAAATAGAGGTGTCCCGCCGCTAATTTTTAATTATTTAATTAAATAATTAACCCCTTCAAGACCCAGCCTATTTTGACCTTAAAGACCTTGCCATTTTTTGCAATTCTGACCAGTGTCCCTTTATGAGGTAATAACTCAGGAACGCTTCAACGGATCCTAGCGATTCTGAGATTGTTTTTTCGTGACATATTGGGCTTCATGTTAGTGGTAAATTTAGGTCGATAATTTTTGCGTTTATTTGTGAAAAAAATGGAAATTTGGCGAAAATTCTGAAAATTTTGTAATTTTCAAATTTTTAATTTTTATTCTGTTAAACTAGAGAGTTATGTGGCACAAAATAGTTAATAAGTAACATTTCCCACATGTCTACTTTACATCACACAATTTTGGGAACAACATTTTTTTTTGTTAGGAAGTTATAAGGGTTAAAAGTTGACCAGCGATTTCTCATTTTTACAGCAAAATTTACAAAACCATTTTTTTTAGGGACCACCTCACATTTGAAGTCACTTTGAGGGGTCTATATGGCAGAAAATACCCAAAAGTGACACCTTTATAAAAACTGCACCCCTCAAGCTACTCAAAACTACATTCAAGAAGATTATTAACCCTTCAGGTGCTTCACAGGAACTAAAGCAACGTGGAAGGAAAAAATGGACATTTTAATTTTTCCAACAAAAATTTTCTTTTAGCATCAATTTTTTCATTTTTGCATGGGCATCAGGATAAAATTGATCCTAAAATTTGTTGGGCAATTTCTCCTGAGTACACAGATAGCTCATATGTGGTCATAAACCACTGTATGGGCGCACGGCAGGGCTCAGAAGGGAAGGAGCGCCATTTGACTTTTTGAATGGAAAATATGCTGGAATATTTAGCGGTTGCCATGTCGCATTTGGAGAGTTCCTGTGTGCCTAAACATTGGAGCCCCCCCACAAGTGACCCCATTTTGGAAACTAGACCCCCTAAGGAACTTATCTAGATGCATAGTGATCACTTTGAACCCCCAGGTGCTTCACAAATTCATCTGTAAAAAAAAGAAAGTACTTTTTTTTCACAAAAATTTTCTTTTAGCCTCAGTTTTTTCATTTTCACATGGGCAACAGTATAAATTGGATCCTAAAATTTGTTGGGCAATTTCTCCTGAGTACACAGATACCTCATATGTGGTCATAAACCACTGTTTGGGCGCACGGCAGGGCTCAGAAGGGAAGGAGCGCCATTTGACTTTTTGAATGGAAAATATGCTGGAATATTTAGCGGTTGCCATGTCGCATTTGGAGAGTCCCTGTGTGCCTAAACATTGGAGCTCCCCCACAAGTGACCCCATTTTGGAAACTAGACCCCTAAGGAACTTATCTAGATGCATAGTGAGCACTTTGAACCCCAGGTGCTTCACAAATTGATCCGTAAAAAAAAGAAAGTATTTTTTTTTCACAAAATTTTCTTTTAGCCTGTTTTTTCATTTTCACATGGGCAACAGTATAAATTGGATCCTAAAATTTGTTGGGCAATTTCTCCTGAGTACACAGATACCTCATATGTGGTCATAAACCACTGTTTGGCGCACGGCAGGGCTCAGAAGGGAAGGAGCGCCATTTGACTTTTTGAATGGAAAATATGCTGGAATATTTAGCGGTTGCCATGTCGCATTTGGAGAGTCCCTGTGTGCCTAAACATTGGAGCTCCCCCACAAGTGACCCCATTTTGGAAACTAGACCCCCTAAGGAACTTATCTAGATGCATAGTGAGCACTTTGAACTCCCAGGTGCTTCACAAATTGATCCGTAAATAAAAGAAAGTACTTTTTTTTCACAAAAATTTTCTTTTAGCCTCAGTTATTTTCATTTTCACATGGGCAACAGTATAAATTGGATCCTAAAATTTGTTGGGCAATTTCTCCTGAGTACACAGATACCTCTATGTGGTCATAAACCACTGTTTGGGCGCACGGCAGGCTCAGAAGGGAAGGAGCGCCATTTGACTTTTTGAATGGAAAATATGCTGGAATATTTAGCGGTTGCATGTCGCATTTGGAGAGTCCTGTGTGCCTAAACATTGGAGCTCCCCCACAAGTGACCCCATTTTGGAAACTAGACACCCTAAGGAACTTATCTAGATGCATAGTGAGCACTTTGAACCCCCAGGTGCTTCACAAATTGATCCGACAATAAAAGAAATACTTTTTTTTCACAAAAATTTTTTTTAGCCTCAGTTATTTTCATTTTCACATGGGCAACAGTATAAATTGGATCCTAAAATTTGTTGGGCAATTTCTCCTGAGTACACAGTACCTCTTATGTGGTCATAAACCACTGTTTGGGCGCAGGCAGGGCTCAGAAGGGAAGGAGGCCATTTGACTTTTTGAATGCGAAATATGCTGGAATATTTAGCGGTTGCCTGTCGCATTTGGAGAGTTCCTGTGTGCCTAAACATTGAGCTCCCCACAAGTGACCCCATTTTGGAAACTAGACCCCTAAGGAACTTATCTAGATGCATAGTGAGCACTTTGAACCCCCAGGTGCTTACACAGAAGTTTATAACGCAGAGCCGCGAAAAATAAAAAATCATTTTTTTTCTCAAAAAATGATTTTTTTAGCCCACTGTTTTTTATTTTCACAATGGTTACAGGAGAAATTGGACCCCAAAAGTTGTTGTCCAGTTTCTCCTGAGTACGCTAGTACCCCATATGTGGGGGGAACCACTGTTTGGGCACACGTCGGGCTCGGAAGGGATGTAGTGACGCTTTGAAATGCCGACTTGATGGAATAGTCTGCGGGCATCATGTTACGTTTGCAGAGCCCCTGATGTGCCTAAACAGTAGAAACTCCCCACAAGTGACCCCATTTTGGAAACTAGACCCGCAAAGACTTTTCTAGATGTGTGGTGAGCACTTTGAACCCCCAAGGCTACACAGAAGTTTATAACGCCGGGCATGAAAATAAAAAATCATATTTTTTCCACAATCAGATCTTTTAGTCCCCAATTTTTTTTTTTCCCAAGGGTAACATGAGAAATTAGACCCCAAAAGTTGTTGTCCAATTTGTCCTGAGTATGCTGATATCCCATATGTGGGAGAAAACTACTGTATGGGCACACGTCGGGGCTCGGATGGGAAGTAGTGACGTTTTGAAATGCCCACTTGATGGAATGGTCTTCGGGCATCATGTTACGTTTGCAGAGTCCCTGATGTGCCTAAACAGTAGAAACTCCCCACAAGTGACCCCATTTTGGAAACTAGATCCCCCAAGGAACTCCTATAGATGTGTGATAAGCACTTTGAATCTCCAAGTCCTTCACAGAAGTTTATAACGCAGAGCCGTGAAAATATAAAATCATTTTTTTTCCACAAAAATAATTTTTAGTCCCCAATTTTTTTTCCCAATGTTAACAGGAGAAATTAGAACCCCCAAAGTTGTTGTGCAATTTTTCCCGAGTACGCTGATACCCCATATGTGGGGATAAACTACTGTTTGGGCATACGTCGGGGCTTGGAATAAAGGGAGCACTGTTTGACTTTTTGAACGCAAAATTTGCAGGAATCAATGGTGGCGCCATGTCGCGTATGGAACCCCCTGATGTTCCTAAATAGTGGAAACCCCTCAATTCTAACTCCAACCCTAACCCCAACACACCCCTAACCCCAACCCTAACCCCTACACACACCTAACCCTAATACAAACCCTAATCATAACCCTAACCCCAACACACCCCTAACCCTAATCCCAACTCTAACCATAAACCTAACTACAAGCCTAACCCTAATTCCAACCCTAACCCTAATTCCAACCCTAACCCAAATTCCAACCCTAACCGTAATTCTAACCTTAACCCTAATGCTAACCCTAACCCTAGTTCTAACCCTAAGGCTGGGTTCATATTGCGTTTTACCAGCCCGTTGTAAGGTTCTGTGTACATGTTCCTGAAACTCAGTTTTTCCGTCAGCCATTTTACTTTCTGTCTTGCTGCAGCTGTCTTGCCCTCAGTCAATATGGAGTTTCCAGCTTGCATGTTCCCGCCCTGATTCTCTCCCTCTTGCTTCTTAAGCAGCCACAGCTGAGAAATCAGTGCTTCAGAATCAAGCCTGCAGTGAACCTGTGACCTGACTCCTGGAAGCCTTGGACCTTGTACTCCAGTTATTTCCTATTGTGGAACTTTGGAACACTCGTGGACTTTGGAACCTTGCTATTTGATAAATCCACGTTTGCATGGACTTATGGTAACAGAGAAGAGATCCTGAACCTGTTGTGAGAGTGATTGCTGAGCTTAAGTTACTCTGGCCTGCTGTGTCTCCTGCTTTTGTATCTGCAAACTGTGTGACTATTATTGCCACTTGTATGAAGTAATACAAGACCTTCTATATCAAACCTGTGACTCCTGTGTTTTCATCGCACCCAAGCACAAGACACTATATGAACTGTACTCCTTACATTACAAGATTCTGAAGCCAAACGTTAGTGTCTGCTGGGTCTGGGAAGGCTGTGTCTGCTGTAACTGTGGATATCAGATGTCCGGTTGTACTTTCTGTGATGACAGTGGTTGTGACTTCTCACAACCATTCCAGGTGAGCAATTCCCTTAAGTTTTTTTTTTTTCTGCAGTGTTACCACAGGTAAACACTATTGTTTTTTTTTTTCTTTCCTCTTTTGTGTCTGCTATAACTGTGGATATCAGATGTCCGGTTGAACTTTCTGTGATGATAGTGGTTGTGACTTCTCACAACCATTCCAGGTGAGCAGTTCCCTTAATTTTTTTTTCTCTCTGCAGTGTTACCACAGGTAAACACTATTGTTTTTTTTTTTCTTCTCCTCTCCTTCCAGTACTCCTGTCTTAAAAGATCTGGAAAATGGAGGCCCGCATAAAGGAACTTTGCGGAGTGACTGATAACATCCTTGCAGATTTTCAGACTATAAAAACCCGTTTTACAAACCTACAGGACCTCACTAATCACAATTTGCAAGTGTTTGGACAGACTGCCCAGGATTTGCGAGCCAGGATTGAGGTTCTAGAGGAGCGAGTCCAGGCTCCTGCTGTAGCCCCGAGTTCTGGGATTCCTAAGTTGCCCCCTTTTCGTTTTGGCGGTGAACGTGAGAAATTCAGGGGATTTATTAATCAATGCAATCTTTTTTTTTCTGCACATGCTTCACAATTTCCCACTGAACGATCTAAAGTACTTACTATAATTATGTTGCTTACCAACAAGGCTTTGATGTGGGCAAACCCTCTGATTGAGACTGAGGATGAATGTTTGGATCATCTTGATGCTTTCATTTCAGCCATGGGGCAGGTGTTTGATGACCCCAATCGAGGTGCAACAGCTGAAGCAGCCATGTTAGCTTTGCGCCAAGGTAAGCACTCGGTAGCTGAATATGCCTTGGATTTCAGGAGATGGGCCCTTGATACCACCTGGGACAGTTCCGCCAAAAAATCTATTTTTCGAAAAGGGTTATCTCCACTGATTAAGGATGAACTTGCTCGTGCCGACCCTCCCACTGCGTTAGGTGACTTTATTAACTACTGCATCCGTATTGATACTCGTCTGACTGAACGCAGGCAAGAGAGATGGTTCGAAAGCAATCGCACTAACCTTTTCCTACCTTCCTCTCCAGCTAAGGAACCTTTGAGTAGGATCACACGGGAACCTGAACCTGAACCCATGCAGGTAGACTCTTTACAACGACGGGTTAGTGATGCACGCAAAGAACATCGTTAAGGAGAATCTATGTTTCTATTGTGGTAAGTCAGGGCACTTCATTATAAACTGCCCCAGCCGTTCTCGTAAGACTACTGCAGCATCATTCACTGTGAGTGTTGCGAGAGGGGATCTGTTAGGTCCGAGCCTCAGGCTCCAGAGAGATCTGCAGCAACAGATCTTGATTTCTCGGACTTAAACTCCGTTACTTCTGAGGACGTTGACTGTGTAAACGCTGCAATTTTTCAAGTTTCCTCAGCGGTTTGTCCCAGCTGAGTTGTAAGAAAAACAATTCTCATTGCTTTCTTTCCATCAAACTCTGGGTTGACTCAGCTTGGGTGTCTAGCTCTGCTATGATCGACTCAGGGGCAAGTGGAAATTTTATGGATGTCTCCTTTGCTCTGAAACAGGGGATACGTTCAGTGAAGAAGGCTACTCCAGTACAGATGGAAACTGTGGATGGCTCCCTGCTGACCTCTGGACCAGTGGATCAGGAAACAGAGCCTTTGAGGGTTCTTATGGGTAAAGATCATCAAGAGAAACTGTCCTTTATGCTTATCTCTTCTCCCCACTTTCCCATTATTCTAGGGCTACCATGGCTGCAGGCTCAGAATCCTACCATTAACTGGGAGACCAAGGAATTACACTTTCCAGAGAAACAGATGAGTCCAAAAGTTTCAGCTTGCTCTGTTCCTAAAGGAACCATGTCAGTCCCTGAACTACCAGCTGTATACCAGACTATGTGGATTTATGTGACAAGAAGAACGCTGACCAGCTTCCCCCTCACCGTCCATATGATTGTCCAATTGAATTATTGCCTGGAGCAGAGATACCTTTTGGTAAGATCTACCCCCTGGCGGGGCCCGAGCTAAAGGTACTCAACTAACAATCCGCAGCGATCACGATAACGACGCATATAATCGATCGCTAGGGATTGTTTCTATACGCCTAATGCGGCCCATGTTGTGATATAGTAGTTGCTATCGCGTTAGCGATCTCTTAAGACTTGGTCAAATCGTAATCTAAGAAGTGCCAGCATGAATACAGGCGCCACGTGAAGTCGACATCCAGGCGAGCGAGAAAGAGAAGCCGGCATGCCGCATGAATATCCAACGGTAAATAGTTTTTGCGATCTAGCGATTGTTTAGTGGGTCCTAAAGCTAAGGATTCTAGACGAAATTAGCAGGTCAGCACTGAACCTTTGTGGGTATGCTGAGCTAAGTTACTCTGGCCTGCTGTGTCTCCTGCTTTTGTATCTGCAAACTGTGTGACTATTATTGCCACTTGTATGAAGTAATACAAGACCTTCTATATCAAACCTGTGACTCCTGTGTTTTCATCGCACCCAAGCACAAGACACTATATAAATGTACTCCTTACATTACACCCGTTCAACACGTAGCGGTGACCGGCTGGTAACGGTATAGCATAACGCGATCGCGTTATGCTATACCCGCTAGCGCAGATGAATCAGCAGATAATCAGCCGCTGATCCGCAGCAAAATCCGCCGCGGATCTGCAGCGAATCAGCAGCGAAATCCGCCGCGGATCAGCAGCGAAATCAGCCGCGGATCAGCAGCAAAATCAGCGCGGATCAGCAGCGAAATCAGCCGCGGATCAGTAGCGAAATCAGCCGCGGATCAGCAGCGAAATCCGCTGCGGATCCGCAGCGAATCAGCAGCAAAATCAGTCGCGGATCAGCAGCGAAATCCGCCGCGGATCAGCAGCAAAATCAGCCGCGGATCCGCAGCGAATCAGCAGCGAAATCCGCCGCGGATCAGCAGCGAAATCAGCCGCGGATCAGCAGCGAAATCAGCCGCGGATCAGCAGCGAAATCGTGCGATCCGCAGGGATCAGCAGCGAAATCAGCCGCGGATCAGCAGCGAAATCCGCTGCGGATTCGCAGCGAATCAGCAGCAAAATCAGTCGTGGATCAGCAGCGAAATCTGCCGTGAATCAGCAGCGAAATCCCATCCGCCGCGGATGCAGCGAACCGGCGGATCAGCAGCGAAACGCCGGTCGCATCGAATCCGCCGCGGATCAGCAGCGAAATCCGCCGCGGATCAGCAGCGAAATCACGCGATCCAGCGAATCAGCGGTCAGCAGCGAAATCAGCGGATCAAGCAATCAGCGCGGATCAGCAGCGAATCACGGACGCAGGAAATCCTGCGACCGCGGATCAGCAGCGAAATCAGCCGCGGATCGCAGCGAATCGGCGGATTCGCAGGAATCAGCAATCAGTCGTGGATCCACGAACTGTGAATCGAGCGAAATCAGCGCGATCCGCCGCGGATCAGCAGCGAAATCCGCCGCGGATCAGCAGCGAAACGCCGATCGCACGAAATCCGCCGGATCAGCAGCGAATCCGCGGATCACAGCGAAATCAGCGGACAGCAGCGAATCAGCCGCGGATCAGCAGCGAACACGATATCGAATCGCTCGGATCGCAGGAATCAGCAGCAGCGAAATCCGACGCAGCAATCGCAGCGACATCCGCGCGGCAGCAGCGAATCCCGGATCAGCAGGAATCAGCGCGGATCAGCAGCGAAATCACGCGTCGCAGCGAAATCGCTGCGGTCAGCGAATCAGCAGCAAAATCAGTCGTGGATCAGCAGCGAAATCCGCCGCGGATCCGCAGCGAAATCCGCAGGGATCAGCAGCGAAATCCGCAGCGGATCAGCAGCGAAATCCGCCGCGAATCAGCAGCGAAATCCGCCGCGAATCAGCAGCGAAATCAGCCGCGGATCCGCCGCAGATCAGCAGCGAAATCCGTCGCAGGAATCGCGGATCAGCAGCGAATCATCGGATCGCGCGAATCTAGTCGCGGATCGCAGCGAAAATGCCGCGGTCAGCAGCGAATCCTTGCGGATCGCAGCGAAATCCGCCACATGTTGCGGATTTTGTTGCGGATCCGCGGCGTATTTTGCTGCGGATCCGCGCGGATTTCGCTGCTGATCTGCGGGGGATATCGCTGCGCATCCGCGGCTGATTTCGCTGCTGATCCGCCGCGGATCAGCAGCGAAATCCGCCGCGGATCCGCAGCAAAATCCGCCGCGGATCCGCAGCAAAATCCGCAACGTGTGCACAGGGCCTAATAGGAGAAAAAAAAAAAAAATCTTTATTTTTTTTATTTGTCCTTACCTATGATAAAGGGGGGGTTCATTTACTTTTTTTTATTTTGATCACTGTGACAGTTTATCACAGTGATCAAAATAAATTTTTGGACACTGGGGGGCGCACTGCGCATGCGCCGGCCGGCGGGCGCACTGCGCATGCGCCCGCCATTTTCCAAGATGGCGGCGCCCATGAAGAGGCCCGGGCGGACGCCGGGACCGATCCAGGGACATCGGTGGATCGGGAGAGGTGAGTAGGGTGGTCGAAGGTTAGGGGGGGGATCGGAAGGTGGGGGCACCGGAGCAAAGGAGGAGGGGAGCTGTTAGTGACGGCGGTGACCGATCGCTGCCATCTTTCGGTGGCGGCGGCCGATCGCTGCCGTGACTACGTGTGGGGGGGTCAGGTCTCGGTGTCCAGCCATGGCAGATGCTATTGCAGCATCGGCCATGGCTGGATTGTAATATTTCACCAATTAAATTGGTGAAATATTACAGATTGCTCTGATTGGCTGTTTCACTTTTAACAGCCAATCAGAGCGATCGTGGCCACGGGGGGGTTAAGCCAACCCCCCCTGTGGTGAAGCAAAAAGGGTCCTGTAACTGCGGGTCGGGTGACCTTTGAGTGACCCCGGTCTCCGGGCCCGCAGGAACGCGATCCTTTCATGACGCAGGGTATGCGTCATAGGTCGGATTGGCACCGACTTTCATGACGCATACGCTGTGTCAAAGGTCGGGAAGGGGTTAAAAAATCGGAGTGTGGTCCCACCCCTTTTTTACAACCAGCCAAGATAAAGCAAAAAGCTGTGGGCTGGTATTCTCAGGCTGGTAAGGGGCCATGGATATTGCCCCTCCAAAGCCTAAAAATAGCAGCTTGCAGCCACCCTAGAAAGGCCCTTTGCCAGGCTCTTCCCACTTGCCCTGTGGTAGTAGCAAGAGGGGTTTATATTTGTGGGGTTGATGTCACCTTTGTATTGTCCGGTGACATTAAGCTCGCAGTTTAGTAATGGATAGGTATCTTTAAAAAATATATCCATGACTGATCTTGTAGTTATATTGTAAATACACACAAAGCCAGCATAAAATCCTTTAATTGAAAGAATAATAGACTCCTTTAATGAATATAAATTAAACCATGCTCACATCATCACCCAGATAACAGTCATTCTCTGAGAAACAGGGAGGTCGGAAATAAAATCCATAGAGATATGGGTCCATGGTCTCTTGGGCACAGGCAATGGCATCAACAAACCACTAGAGCGAGAGCAAGGCTTGGAGCGAGAGCAAGTCCCACAGGACTGCACAAACTCCCTGACGTCACGAGACAAAGTAGGCCACCAAAAGGATTGACTCACCAAGCGGGGCGGAACTATCGTGGAAGCAGGGGAAGCAGCTGCCACAGGGCCCGGGCTAGAAGGGGGCCCGTCCCTGCTGCAGCTGCTTCACCTACCACCACGGTAGTTCCGCAAGCTGCCATGAGCGTACCGTACTCTGAGAGAGTTGCCGGCTGCAGTGTAGCAGGGGCGCAGTCACACACACTGTGACACCACTCACCGCCCCTACCCCGCACCTGTAGTCAGCAGCAGAGCATCGGATCCCTCCCCTCCAGCAGCGTCACAGCTCTCAGACTGTGGAGAGCCATGGAGGGGCGGGGCTAAATGTCGGGGGTGGAGCCACAGACAAGCAGGGAGAAGGAGGCAAAAAGGAAAGAAAAACAAGAGTGGGAGAGAGAAAAGACGAAAGAAGACAGAAAACACAAGAGAGAGGCAAGACACAGGTGAGAAGATAATATAGATAGATATATATAGATAGATATATAGCTATATATACTGTATATATATATGCTATATATACTGTCAGTCGCCAGTGAGTGCGCGCTTCAGCTGCATGGAGGGAGTTTCACCGCAGGAGCGCGGCCAGGTAAGAAGAACTTGTTTTTTTTTATTGAGAGCGGCGATCCTGGGGGCCCGGGGAAGACTGTGAGACATGGGGGCAGAATGCTAGATACGGGGGGCAGAATGCTGGACATGGGGGGGCAGAATGCTGGACATGGGGGGGCAGAATGCTGGACACGGGGGGGCAGAATGCTGGACATTGGGACAGAATGCTGGACACGGGGGAGCAGGATGCTGGACACGGGGGCAGAATGCTGGACACGGGGGGCAGAATGCTGGACAAGGGTCAGAATGCAAGACACAGGGGGCAGAATGCTGGACATGGGGGCAGAATGCTGGACATTGGGACAGAATGCTGGACACGGGGGGCGCAGAATGCTGGACATTGGGACAGAATGCTGGACACGGGGGAGCAGAATGCTGGACACGGGGCAGAATGCTGGACACGGGGGGCAGAATACTGGACAAGGGTCAGAATGCAAGACACAGGGGGCAGAATGCTGGACATGGGGGCAGAGTGCTGGACACAGGGCAGAATGCTGGACACGGGGCAGAATGCCGGACACGGGGCAGAATGCGAGACACAGGGGGCAGAATGGAGATACGGGGCATGACTGGAGACACGGGGCATGACTGGAGACACGGGGCAGGACTGGAGACACGGGGGGCAGGATTTGAGACACTGGGGGCAGGATTGGAGACAGATGGGGCAGGATGGATATGATGGAGACAGATGGGGCAGGATGGGGGGATCATATGGGGCAGAAAAAGCGGAGTTGCGCCAATATGTGCACTGATGAGGATGAAATGATATGGATTGGCAAGGCTGCAGTGGTGGGCAGTGCAGGCTGTATGTCTCTGTGTGGGCAGTTTTATTGCTGGTATATTGTTTTTGTAGCACTGTATATATATTGGTATTTTACTAATAGCAATTTGGAATCCCTAGGAAATAATGATATCAAGAAAGAGAAAAATTGCTTCACTTGTGACAAATATGGAACCGAACATTGACCATCTCATTAGCCAAAAGCAGGCCCATAGTTCCCATTGAAATACCAGTAAGTTTGTTGATTTTTAACTTTACTTGTTCTTTATTTTAAGTATTGTATTTGTTCCTGTTTTATTTATTTTTTTTACTTCAAAATAAGAGTGTAGTATATGGTGTATACAGGGTCATACACATCGTGTGCGGTATATAGAGTGTAGTATATGGTGTATACAGGGTCATACACATGTGTGCGGTATATAGAGTGTAGTATATGGTGTATACAGGGTCATACACATCGTGTGCAGTATATAGAGTGTAGTGTATGGTGTATACAGGGTCATACACATCGTGTGCGGTATATAGAGTGTAGTATATGGTGTATACAGGGTCATACACATTGTGTGCGGTTTATAGAGTGTAGTATATGGTGTATACAGGTTCATACACATCGTGTGCAGTATATAGAGTGTAGTGTATGGTGTATACAGGGTCATACACATCGTGTGCGGTATATAGAGTGTAGTATATGGTGTATACAGGGTCATACACATCGTGTGCGGTATATAGAGTGTAGTATATGGTGTATACAGGGTCATACACATCGTGTGCGGTATATAGAGTGTAGTGTATGGTGTATACAGGTCATACACATCGTGTGCGGTATATAGAGGGTATATACACTGCTGTATTATACTTTTCATATACAGGTTATAATGCCTCTTATTCTTTGTATAGAGGTGAGTGTGCCATGTATAATATATGGTATATACAGCGTAGTGTCGCATACACTGCTGTATTATACAATATACAACAGTTCTAATGCTCCATACCTAATATGCAGTATAATGTACAGTGTATATGATGTAACCTGTATTAGATGCGACATTGGCTTGCCCCCCTAGTTTTGATCCTGGGTACGCCCATGCAAGCTGCCGGTGGTGTGAGTCTGATATGGGGCCCGCCGCCACCTCCAGCGCCGCTATGAGAGGAGGTGGGTCGGGCCCCGAGCAGTCCAGCACTTCCACGTCATGTGACGTGGGGGCGTGCGCGCGCTCTCACGTCACATGCAAGGCTGGCATGGTGGACGTCGGAGCGTGGAGGACGGAGCGGCGCGCGGAGCAGAAGATCTGGAGGACGCAGTCACCTGAGGATTGGCAAATTGGTAAGTATGCTTGCTGAGTCTGACTCTCTTTTACAGGGACGCGGCAGCCGCAGCTTCCCGTCCCGGCACTTGAGGAGAGGGGGGAGAGCGGAGGGGGGAGGTGTGAGTGTACCAGGGGCCTCAGGCCCAGGACACAGCGAGCCACATTAGAGGCCCCTGGAAGCAGCAGGCCCCTAATGGGGCCCTAGGAAACAGCAGGCCCCATTAGGGTCCTAGGTCCAAAGGAAGCAGCAGGCCCCATTAGGGGCCTAGGTCCAAAGAAAACTGCAGGCCCCATCAGGGGCCTAGGTCCAAAGAAAACTGCAGGCCCCATCAGGGGCCTAGGGCCCAGAAAAACTGCTGAATAAGGTAATTATGTTGCATTATTCTTGTGAAGAAGAAATTTGTAATCTAGCCCATAAATTGCTTTCAAAATTGATGATTTATTCAGTAGAACAAAAGTACGGTATACAGAACAATCTTAGATTATTCTGTATACCGGACTGTTGTTCTACTGAATAAATCATCTGTTTTGAAAGCAATTTGCAGGCTGGATTACAAGTTTCTTCACACATTTACGCTGGAGAAAGCCTACCTTCGTCACTACCTCAGTTGCTTCCTGGGAGTTGGTTCTTTTCTGTTATTTCACTATCATTAGTCCAAAAACCTCTAATTTTGGATAATAAAGGTATCTTTCTTAACACAACTTGGGTAGACCGGGATTGGCAACGCGCGTGCGGGGGGGGCCCCATTGTGAAGTATTGCTGTGGGGCCCTGCCGTTCCTAGTTACGCCCCTGCTCTGGTACCAAAAATTCCGGGGTGACCGGCCAACGCGGAACAATGAATCTCAGACATCACACTCTTTTTCACCGGTCTGGGACAAACAATTTCCCAATAGGGCAGCGCTCGGGTTTATCCTCCTGACACCCTTCCAGAGCCAGTCTCAAATTGGGCGAGATGGCGGAAAGAACTACACCCTCTTTCAAAATAACAGCAGGATCAGATAACTCAGGAGAGTCCAAAAGGAAACTCCTCGAGAGGGCATCTGCCTTAACATTCTTAGTGCCAGGAAGAAAGGAAACCACAAAATTAAAACGTGTGAAAAACAAGGCCCACCTGGCCTGTCTAAGATTAAGTCGCTTGGCTGATTCCAGATAAACCAGATTCTTATGGTCCGTGAGGACCACCACCTGATGTTTGGCTCCCTCCAGCCAATGTCTCCACTCTTCAAAAGCCCATTTCATGGCCAATAACTCCCGATTACCCACGTCATAATTACGTTCAGTTGGAGAAAATTTTCGAGAGAAAAAGGCACAAGGGTTACTTTTAGAGGTCTCTGGATCTCTTTGGGACAAAACGGCACCTGCCCAAATTTCAGAGGCATCAACCTCCACCTGAAATGGCAGAGAAACATCAGGCTGCCATAGAACAGGAGCAGAAGTGAATCTCTGCTTAAATTCCTGAAACACAGAGACTGCCTCAGGAGGCCAATTCACCACATCAGACCCCTTTTTGGTCAAATCAGTCAATGGTTTAATAATAACAGAGAAATTACCAATAAATTTACGATAAAAATTGGCAAAACCCAAGAATCTCTGAAGAGCCTTTAATGAAGTAGGTTGGACCCAATCACAGATGGCCTGAATCTTGACCGGGTCCATTTCAATAACAGATGGAGACAAAATGAATCCCAGAAATGAGATCCTCTGTACGCCAAAAAGACACTTTGATCCCTTCACATACAGAGCATTCTCTCTCAAAATCTTGAACACAATCCGAACATGTTTCACATGAGAGTCCCAGTCATTGGAAAAAATCAAGATATCATCCAAATAAACAATCAGAAATTTATCCACAAAATCCCTGAAAATGTCATTCATGAAGGACTGGAAGACGGAAGGAGCATTAGTGAGCCCAAAGGGCATCACTAGGTACTCAAAATGCCCCTCTGGGGTATTAAACGCCATCTTCCATTCATCCCCGTGCTTAATGCGAATAAGGTTATACGCCCCCCTGAGGTCAAGCTTGGTAAACCAAGTAGCACTTTTCACCCTGGAAAACAGGTTAGAAATCAAGGGTAACGGATATTGATATTTCACAGTGATCTTGTTCAAGAGACGATAATCAATACACGGCCTTAATGAACCATCCTTTTTGGCCACAAAGGGTGAAGAGGATGGTCTGATATGACCCTTCTCCAATGACTCCTTGATATAAGACAGCATAGCGTCATGTTCAGGTACAGACAAGTTAAAAAGGTGACCTTTAGGGAATTTACTACCAGGCACTAAATCAATAGCGCAGTCATAGCTCCTATGGGGTGCAAGGATGCAGATTTACTTTCACTAAATACATCAGAAAAATCAGTCAAAAAGTCAGGAACTTCCTGAGACTGGGGAGAGGCAGAAAAACAGGAGTGTTGGCATTAACACATTGGCAGCCCCAACTGGTCACAGACACAGATCTCCAATCCAAAACAGGATTATGAGACTGTAACCAAGGGAAAACCTAGTACAATAATGTCATGCAGATTATACAGTACCAAAAACTGGCAACTCTCCTGATGATCAGGTTCAACCCTCATTATCATCTGAGTAGAAAACTGGGGTTTATTCTCAGCCAAAGGGGTAGAATCAATCCCCAGTAGGGGAATAGACTTCCGTAGGGGTATCAAGGGAAACCCACAACGTTTGGCAAAATCAAAATCCATCAGGTTAATTGCTGTGCCTGAATCAACAAAAGCCTGAGCAGAAAATGTGGACAGGGAGCAAATCAGGGTAACAGTCAACAGAAATTTAGTCTGAACACTACCCAAGACAACTGAGCGTGCAAAACGTCTTCCCCGCTTAGGGCAGACAGAAATAGCATGAGAGGCGTCACCACAATAGAAACATAACCCATTGCGTTTTCGAAACTCATGACGCTATGCCCCAGAAGCCACTCTATCACACTGCATGGGTTCAGAATCTGGCTCACAAGGCAACACTATTCCACGCATACCTCTACGCTCACGCAAACGTCTCTCAATTTGAATCGCTAATGACATAGAATCATTGAGACCAGAGGGAGCAGGGAAACCCACCATAACATCTTTTACATTCTCTGACAGCCCCTTCCGAAAAAGGGCTGCCAAAGCATCATCATTCCATTTGGTTAGGACTGCCCATTTTCGGAATTTCTGACAGTATAACTCTGCGTCCTCAAGCCCCTGATTTAATGCCAACAAGGTTCTTTCAGCTTGATCAGTGACATTAGGCTCATCGTACAATAACCCCAGAGCCAGAAATAATGCATCAACATCACTCAAAACAGGGTCCCCAGGTGTCAGGGAAAAAGCCCAATCCTGAGGATCGCCGCGCAGGAGAGAGATGACAATTTGAACCTTCTGTGCTGCATTCCCTGAGGACTTAGGTTTTAAGGCAAAAAACAACTTACAGTTATTTTTGAAATTCCAAAATTTGGCCCGATCTCCCAAAAACAAATCTGGCATGGGAATCCTAGGTTCCACAACCGGCAACCCAGCAAGATAGGTAGCAATACTCCGAACCTCAGTGGCAAGCTGATCCACACAGCCAGACAGCTGTGCAAGCTCCATTGAGAGAAAAAAAATCCTCCTCAGCACCCAGAGAAAAAGAGGGAAAAAATGCAAGAAACAGAAAAAAAAAAAAAAAAAAATCTCTGACAACTCTGACAGCTTTTTTTTATTTCCACACTATTTTTCCCTTCTGTGAGTACCATACAATTTTCAGTTTGGCCGGTGATACTGTTATGTTTTGGTAGCTGAGGAGAGCAGGCAAAAAACGGCAATACACCAGAGAGGCTGGAATCTATTGGATTGCAGTACCCTGACTAACCACCACAACTAAAGGCAGCCGTGGAGCGTTCCTACATTGGTCCTAGACGCCTCTTCACAGCCTGAGAGATTAACTACACCTAAAGATAGAAAGAGGAAAGCTATCTGCCCGGAGCAGATCCCCAAAGAACATAGGAAGCCCCCAAACATGTAATGGCGGTTAGACAAGAGGTAATACAGACACAGACAGAAAATAGTATGAGCAAACGCTGGGGCCCAATCTGCCTAGACAGAAAAGGATAGAAAGGATACTCACTGCAATCCAAAAAAACCCTAAAAAATGCCAACGTTACTAATTGAAAAAACACCTGAGATCACACGACCTCTACCACCTAAATCAGTTCTCTGGTGTAACAAAACTAGCCGCAGCCACTGAAAAAACTGGAAAAGGCAAATGAACAAACAACAGTGGCTCCAGCGGAACCGAGAGGCGCCCAAGCCCCCCGGGGGGGGGGGGGAACCTGGCTAACCTCACAGAAATGCAGAGAAATATGCAAATGGTAAGCACAAAAACAAAAACAGAAAATATCTTATCTGAAAGCAGAAGAGGCAAGACTCCAAGTGAACCAGGAACCACAGTTGAGACAAGAACAATTGATCACCGGCAACCATGATGGGAGGAAACCTCCCTTATATCAAGCCGGTCTGTGAATCCTTATTGCCAATCCTCATTGAATGGTTCAGTACTGTTTGTAACCACCAGAGGGAGCTTCTGCTCAGAATTCATTTCCAAAACATTCACAACACAGAAGTTTATAACGTACAGCCGTAAAATAAAAATCTTTTTTTTTTTTTTACAAAAATGATTTTTTTCGTCCCCAATATTTTATTTTCACAAGGGTAACAGGAGAAATTGGATCCCAAAAGTTGTTGTCCAATTTGTCCTGAGTACGCTGATACTCAATATGTGGGAGAAAACTACTGTATGGGCACACGTCGGGGCTCGGAAGGGAAGTAGTGACGTTTTGGATTGCAGACTTTGATGGAATGGTCTGGGGCGTCATGTCGCATTTGGAGAGCCCCTGATGCGCCTAAACAGTGGAAACCCCCACAAGTGACCCCATTTTGGAAAATAGACCCACAAGGAACTTATCTAGATGTGTGGTGAGCACTTTGAACCCGAAGTGCTTCACAGAAGTTTATAACGTACAGCCGTAAAAATAAAAAATCCTTTTTTTTTTACAAAAATGATTTTTTTCGCCCCCAATATTTTATTTTCACAAGGGTAACAGGAGAAATTGGACCCCAAAAGTTGTTGTCCAATTTGTCATGAGTACGCTGATGCCCAATATGTGGGAGAAAACTACTGTATGGGTACACGTTGGGGCTCGGAAGGGAAGTAGTGACGTTTTGGATTGCAGACTTTGATCGAATGGTCTGGGGGCGTCATGTCGCATTTGGAGAGCCCCTGATGCGCCTAAACAGTGGAAAACCCCCACAAGTGACCCCATTTTGGAATATAGACCCCACAAGGAACTTATCTAGATGTGTGGTGAGCGCTATGAAGCCCCAAGTGCTTCACAGAAGTTTATAACATACAGCCGTAAAAACAAAAAAATCATTTTTTTTAAAAAAAATGATATTTTTACCCCCAGTTTTTTATTTTCCCAAGGGTAACAGAAGAAATAGGACAAATTGCACAATAACTCATGGGGTCCAGAGTACACTGATACCCCATATGTGGGGGTAAACTACTGTTTGGGCGCATGGCAGAGCTCAGGAGTGAAGGAGCACCTTTTGACTTTTTCAACGCAGAATTGGCTGGAATTGAGATCAGACACCATGTCACATTTGGAGAGCCCCTGATGTGCCTAAACAGCGGAAACCCCCCAAATCTAACTCCAACCCTAACCCCAACACACCCCTAACCCTAGTCCCAACCATAACCACAAACCTAACCCTAACACACCCATAACCCTAATCCCAACCCTAACCCTAATCCTAACTTTAGCGCCAACCCTAACCCTAACTTTAGCCGCAACCCTAACCCTAATGGGAAAATGGAAATAAATACTTTTTTTAATTTTATTATTTTTCCCTAACTAAGGGGGTGATAAAGGGGGGTTTGATTTACTATTTATAGCGGGTTTTTATGATTGTCATCTATCACGCTAAAAGACGCTTTTTATTGCAAAAAATAGTTTTTGCATCACCACATTTTGAGAGCTATAATTTTTGTATATTTTGGCCCACAGAGTCATGTGAGGTCTTATTTTTTGCGGTACGAGTTGATGTTTTTATTGGTACCATTTTTGAGCATGTGACATTTTTTGATCGCTTTTTATTTCGATTTTTGGGAGGTTAGAATGAACAAAAATTAGCAATTCATGAATTTCTTTTGGGGGAGGCGTTTATACCGTTCCGCGTGTGGTAAAATTGATAAAGCAGTTTTATTCTTCGGGTCAGTACAATTATGGCGATACCTCATTTGTATCATTTTTTTATGTTTTGGTGCTTTTATAGAATAAAACCAATTTTATATAAAAAAATATTATTTTTGCATCGCTTTATTCTGCGAGCTATAACTTTTTTATTTTTTCGCTGATAATGCTGAGTGGCAGCTCATTTTTTGCGGGAAAGATGACATTTTCAGCAGTACCATGTATATTTATATCGGTCTTTTTGATCGCGTGTTATTCCACTTTTTGTTGGGCAGTATGATGATAAAGCATTGATTTTTTGCTTTTTTTTTTTTTTAAGAGGTTCACTAAAGGGGTTAACTAGTGGGACAGTTTTGTAGGGGGGGTTGTTACGGACGCGGCGATACCAAATATGTGTACTTTTATTGTTTTGTTTTTATATTTACAGGAAAAAATGAATTTATTGGGGAGTATTTTTTTTTTTTTATGATTTTTTTAAACAATTTTTATTTTTATTTTTTTAACTTTTTTACTTTGTCCCAGGGTGAGACATCACTGTATAGGGTCAGATCGCTGGTGTGACAGTGTGCACAGCACTCTGTCACACCAGCGATCGCTCTGGCATCGCTGCAGGCTTCTCAGTGCCTGCTCTCAGCAGGCACTGAGGAAGCCGCCTCCCTGCAGGACCCGGATGGACCCCGGCGCCATCTTGGATCCGGGGTCCTGCAGGGAGGAAGGACCCTCGGAACAGCAAAACACATCGCGCTGCTCTGAGGGTCTCAGGGGAGCGCGCAGGGAGGGGGCTCCCTGCGCGATCCTCCCCTATGCCCCGGTACACCGCGATCATGTTTGATCACGGTGTGCCAGGGGTTAATGTGTTGGGAGCGGTCCGTGACCACTCCTGACACATAGTGCCGGGTGTCAGCTGTGATAATCAGCTGACACCCGGCCGCGATCGGCTGCGTTCCCCCGGGAGCGCGTCCGATCGCACGGGACGTACTATCCCGTCCATGGTCATACGGGCCCAGGTACCATGGACGGGATAGTACGTCTGATGGCAGTAAGGGGTTAATATTAGAGTAGGACTGTCCCACAAAGGGTTGCCTTGACGTGGCGGGATGGCTTGTACATTCTTTTGATCAAAATTATGTTTACTAAATACCCTTATAATTAATACTACCTTCATGCAATTTTTGCAAAATTTTTTTATTTTTTTTATATTTGGACATTTGTTTTTGTGCCTGTTTTCTGTGTAATGGTCATGTGTTAATATGCATTTACATTTTGCATACACATCAACTTACTTTTTCAGTTCAGATCTAGTTTTCTATGTAGTTCAGAGGGCATTCTGTGCATATAAAGGTGGGACCGCCCTGTTTCTGAATTGAGAAATCCATCCTGTCTGGCCTATGCTTCAACTGGTGGGTTCAGTCCCTCTGCCTTGTTCACATTTACGTCACTTGACAAGTGGAAAGGTTTTTAATATTAGAATAGGACTGTCCCACAAAGGGTTGCCTTGACGTGGCGGGATGGCTTGTACATTCTTTTGATCAAAATTATGTTTACTAAATACCCTTATAATTATTACTACCTTCATGCAATTTTTGCAAAAATTTTTTATTGTTTTTATATTTGGACATTTGTTTTTTGTGCCTGTTTTCTGTGTAATGGTCATGTGTTAATATGCATTTACATTTTGCATACACATCAACTTACTTTTTCAGTTCAGATCTAGTTTTCTATGTAGTTCAGAGTGCATTCTGTGCATATAAAGGTGGGACCGCCCTGTTTCTGAATTGAGAAATCCATCCTGTCTGGCCTATGCTTCAACTGGTGGGTTCAGTCCCTCTGCCTTGTTCACATTTACGTCACTTGACAAGTGGAAAGGTTTTTAATATTAATATCTGTGTAATGGTCATGTGTTAATATGCATTTACATTTTGCATACACATCAACTTACTTTTTCAGTTCAGATCTAGTTTTATATATATATATATATATATATATATATATATATATATATATATTATACAGTACAGACCAAAAGTTTGGACACACCTTCTCATTTAAAGATTTTTCTGTATTTTCATGACTATGAAAATTGCACATACACACTGAAGGCATCAAAACTATGAATTAACACATATGGAATTATAGACTTAACAAAAAAGTGTGTAACAACTGAAATTATGTCTTATATTCTAGGTTCTTCAAAGTAGCCACCTTTTGCTTTGATGATTGCTTTGCACACTCTTGGCATTCTCTTTATGAGCTTCAAGAGGTAGTCACCGGAAATGGTTTTCTGTTATGTTTAGGTAGCTGAGGAGAAAAAGCAAAAACAGTAATACACCAGAGAGGCTCAAACCTATTGGATTGCAGTAACCTGAACTAACCACACAACTAGAGGTAGCCGTGGAGCGTTCCTACGTTGATCCTAGACGCCTCGTCACAGCCTGAGAGATAACTACACCTAAAGGCAGAAAGAGGAAAGCTATCTGCCCCGGAGCAGATCCCCAAAGAAAATAGGAAGCCCCCAAACATGTAATGGCGGTTAGACAAGAAGAAGCATGGACACAGACAGAAAATAGAATGAGCAAACGCTGGGGCCCAATCTGTCTAGACAGAAAAGTACAGGAAAGGATTCTTACTGCTATCCAAAAAACCCTAAAAAATACCAACTCTTTTGATTGCAAAAACACCTGAGATCACACGATCTCTACCACCTAAATCAGATATCTGGTGTAACAAAACTAAGCCGCAGCCATTGAAAAAACAGGAAAAAGCAAATGAACAAATAACAGTGGCTTCAGATAAACTGAGAGGAGCACAGGCCCCTTGAGGGGACCCGGCTGACCTCCACAGAAGTGCAGGGAACAATGCAAAAAGCAAGCACAAAAATAAAAGCAGAAAATATCTTATCTGAAAGCAGAAGATGCAGGCAAGACTCAGCAAACTTCCAAATGAACCAGGAACCACAATTGAGACAAGAACAATTGATCACCGGCGACCATCATGGGAGGGAACCTCCCTAATATCAGTCCAGTCCGTGAGCCCAGATTGCCATTCCTCGCTGTGAGGTTCAGTACTGTCTGCAACCACCAGAGGGAGCCTCTGCTCAGAAACCATCTCCAGCACATTCATAACAGTTTTCACTTCACAAGTGTGCCCTGTTTAATAAGTGGGATTTCTGGCCTTATAAATGGGGTGGGGACCATCAGTTGTGTTGTGCAGAAGTCTGGTGGATACACAGCTGATAGTCCTACTGAATAGACTGTTAGAATTTGTATTATGGCATGAAAAAAGTAGCTAAGTAAAGAAAAACGAGTGGCCATCATTACTTTAAGAAATGAATGTCAGTCAGTCCGAAAAATTGGGAAAACTTTGAAAGTGTCTCCAAGTGCAGTTGCAAAAACCATCAAGCGCTACAAAGAAACTGGCTCACATGAGGACCGCCCCAGGAAAGGAAGACCAAGAGTCACCTCTGCTTCTGAGGATAAGTTTATCCGAGTCACCAGCCTCAGAAATCGCAGGTTAACAGCAGCTCAGATTAGAGACCAGGTCAATGCCACACAGAGTTCTAGCAGCAGACACATCTCTACAACAACTGTTAAGAGGAGACTTTGTGCAGCAGGCCTTCATGGTAAAATAGCTGCTAGGAAACCACTGCTAAGGACTGGCAACAAGCAGAAGAGATTTGTTTGGGCTAAAGAACACAAGGAATGGACATTACACCAGTGGAAATCTGTGCTTTGGTCTGATGAGTACAAATTTGAGATCTTTGGTTCCAACCATCGTGTCTTTGTGCGACGCAGAAAAGGTGAACGGATGGACTCTACATGCCTGGTTCCCACCGTGAAGCATGGAGGAGGAGGTGTGATGGTGTGGGGGTGCTTAGCTGGTGACACTGTTGGAGATTTTTTCAAAATTGAAGGCATACTGAAACAGCATGGCTACCACAGCATCTTGCAGCGGCATGCTATTCCATCCGGTTTGCGTTTAGTTGGACCATCATTTATTTTTCAACAGGACAATGACCCCAAACACACCTCCAGGCTGTGTAAGGGCTATTTGACCAAGAAGGAGAGTGATGGGGTGCTACGCCAGAAGACCTGGCCTTCACAGTCACCATACCTGAACACAATCGAGATGGTTTGGGGTGAGCTGGACCGCAGAGTGAAGGCAAAAGGGTCAACAAGTGCTAAGCATCTCTGGGAACTCATTCAAGATTGTTGGAAGACCATTTCCGGTGACTATCTCTTGAAGCTCATCAAGAGAATGCCAAGAGTGTGCAAAGCAGTCATCAAAGCAAAAGGTGGCTACTTTGAAGAACCTAGAATATAAGACATAATTTCAGTTATTACACACTTTTTTATTAAGTCTATAATTCCACATGTGTTAATTCATAGTTTTGATGCCTAAAATACAGAAAAATCTTTAAATGAGAAGGTGTGTCCAAACTTTTGGTCTGTACTGTATATATATACACAATATATATTTGAATAGTTTTTCTCTGGGTTCTCCGGTTTCCTCCCACACTGCAATGACATACTGATATGGAATTTAGATTGTGGAGACAGCGATGATAATGTCTGTAAAGTGGATAAATAGTGCTATTAATAAGTGAGTAAAATGAATAAAAAATTATATAAATATAATATATCTATTTATATATATAGCTGAGCTAAATGTGTGTGTGAATATTAGGTCTGTGTGAAAGTTTGTATAACAGTACTGAGTGTGGACATATATTACAGAAGGGGGAACATATTCTTAAGTGTACCTCGTATTTGTTTGGTCATAAAATGAAAAAACAGGCACTTATTTCCTTTTTTTCTACCAGAATCACTTGATATTAGAAAAAAAAGAACTCAGACCATGTGACAATGACATAAAAGTGAATGTCATTTTTGCATATCACTAGTGATGAGTGCGCATACTCGATAATGCTCGGTACTCGCCCGAGCATCACTGTACTCACGGTGCTCGGCGAGCACCAAGTATTTCCGGGATTGTTCAGCGGGAGTTCGGGTCCGCGCCCTGCATGTTTTGGCACTCTTTAGAGCGCCAATCAACATGCAGGGATTGCGTGCCACACCCCTGTAATGCTGCAGCCATGTTAGTTGTGGCATTACAGTGATTGGCTGGCCGTACAGCATCATCAGGTCTATATCAGTCCTGGCACCGCCATTCTCGTCACATTCAGCTCCGGAATCAGCTAGTGTAGGGGGATCTGCTGCCGAAATAGGGTCAGATTTGGAGGTTTCAAAGATAGTGTGGATATACCATAATTGAATACACAAATCCAGCTAAATCAACAGTCCTTCTAAGGACTAATTACGGGGTATATAGATTGCAGTACTAGGTATGTAGGGAGTGTATGTGGGTTTATACATATCAGAGCAAGGCATGCAGGCACTGTGTTTGGGTATATAGATATCACTGCTAGTCAGGCATTGTATGTGGCATACTTCATTGGATACATCAAGAGGGTCTATTCCATTACTGTCTGCTGCTGCTGCCTATTACATATATTGACCGTATGTACATAGCCCCAGGTATCAATGGCAAGGAATAATTTTTGGTACATCTTAATCCTGATTATTTATTTCAAAATCAATCCAGAGCACACGTTTTTTTTTTCCATTTGCTTGTTGGGACTGCAGAATACAGCCAGATCCTTTTCATAGTACAGCGTGAAAATGAAGCTATTTTAAATGAGTTTGCCCGTCTCAGGGACCACATCTGAGTATGTAGAAAATTCAGCCATTTTTGTGGTACTTTAAAAAAAATTTTGGGTGTCTTATACAATTTCTTGACACCATTTGCAGAGAAAAAAATGTTTAGCTGCCAAAAAAATATTTAGCTACAGGACAGATATTTTACACTGGGTTTTGTCTCCCACATGGATCGCATATCATTGCGCTCAAACTTGTGCTATTTCAGGCCTCCATAGAATTGTTGTGTCTTAACCTACTTATTGACACAATTTTACTGGCCAAAAAAAAAAAATAGGCCAGATATTTGAAAGTGTCGTAGCTCCGTCACACGCATTTCAGGCTTACATTGAAATGCTTTTGCTGTGTGCTACCCTAGTTAGTGACACTATTTTGCTGTAAAAAAAATTACAGGCCGCATATTTTACAGTGTGGTATCTCTGTCACATGACTCATCTATCTGTGGGCTACAAATAGTGGCATTTAAGGCCTTCATTCAACTGATTTTGCTGTGTTTTACCCTAGTTATTCACAGTATTTTGCTGTAAAAAAATAAAAATTAAGACCATATATTTTACAGTGTGGTATCTCTGTCACACGTCTCATCTATCAGTGGGCTACAAATTGTGGCATTTCAGGCCTACTTTGAATTGTATTTGCAATGTTCTACCCTAGTTAGTTACACTATTTTGCTGTAAAAAAAAATACAAGCCACATATTTTACAGTGTGGTATCTGCGTCACACAACTCATCTATCTAAGGGCTACAAATTGTGGCATTTCAGACTTCCATTCAACTGTTTTTGCTGTGTTTTACCCTAGTTATTCACAGTATTTTGCTGTAAAAAAATAAAAATTAGAGCCATATATTTTACAGTGGGTATCTCTGTCACACGTCTCATCTATCAGTGGGCTACAAATTGTGGCATTTCAGGCCTACTTTGAATTGTATTTGCAATGTTCTACCCTAGTTAGTTACACTATTTTGCTGTAAAAAAAAATACAAGCCACATATTTTACAGTGTGGTATCTGCGTCACACAACTCATCTATCTAAGGGCTACAAATTGTGGCATTTCAGACTTCCATTCAACTGTTTTTGCTGTGTGTTACCCTAGTTAGTGACACTATTTTCCTGAAAAAAAATAAAAATAGAGGCTGCATATTTTACAGGGCGGTATCTTCGTCCCACGACTCATCTTTCAGTGGGTACAAATTGTGGTATTTCAGGCCTACATTCAACTATTTTTGCTTCGTTACAGTAGTCCTTGACTGTATTTTGCTGTAACAAAATAAAAATACAGGCCATATTTTTTACATTGCTGTATCTCCGTCACACGCCTCTTCTATCTGTGGGCTAAAAGTTGTGACATTTCAAGCCTCCATTCAACTGTATTTGCCATGTGTTACCCTATTTCTTGACAGTATTTTGCTGTAAAAAAAATAAAAATGCAGGCCACATATTTAACAGTGTGGTATCTCCGCCACATGCCTTATCTTTCATTGGGCTACAAACTGTGGCATTTCAGGTCTCTATTCAACTGTTTTTGCTGTGCGTTACCCTAGCTAGTGACACTATTTTCTTGTAAAAAATAAAAATACAGGCCACATATCTCCGTCACACGCCTCAGCTATCTGTGTGCTACAAATAATGGCATTTGAGTTCTCCATTCAACTGTTTTTGCTGTGTGTTACTCTACTTCTTGACAGTATTTTGCTATAAAAAATAAAAATACAGGCCACATATTTTACAGTGTGGTATCTCCATCACACGCCTCATCTATCAGTGGGCTACAAATTGTGGCATTTCAGGCCTCCATTCAACTGTTTTTGCCATGTGTTTGTCACGCTGTCTAGCAGATATATATATAAATAATGTCAGTAATCTATAAAGTGGGACAACATTCTATATAACATATAAATAGGTAACATAAACATGTATATATAGCATAGTATTACCTGAAATAATATCCTGTGGGTCAATACTGAATCCTTTTCACGCTGTCTCTGGTTAGAGGTGGACCGGGGTCTATGCTGACCCTAAACTGGGGTCCTGACTAGTCCCTCTACCTGGAGGTACTGTTAATGGTACAGAGGTCCAGGCCGCCAGCGTAAACCCTGTCTCCTATAAATCCCTCACCACTGTAATCTAGTCCTAAGAAGGACCCTGATTACCACCTTAGGGAATGGACAGGTAAAGGTTAACAAACAGTATAGACAAACGAGACAGACGGGATAAAGTAAATACTGTCTTTCATACAACATATAAACACAGAGGGAACACCAAAGGTCTAGGAGATAAACTATAAGCAAGGAGAGGAGAAACAACAAAGGAGCTCTTAGCTTAAGTCTTCTCAGAACCGATCCTATCTGCAGTCTGTATGAATGCTTTCACCGGCATCTAACCAGCAGACTGGCAGCTAAATAAAGGAAGCTAATTAGAACATAATCAAAAGCAGCCGGGCGAGGCTGGACCTAGTCTTAGCAAAGAGCTAGGTAAAATTAACTCCCTCATTACCAAACACAAAGAAACAGCAACTCAGCTGCGAGAAGTCAGAATGTGCAATCGCGACAATCTTCGTGGCGATGCACCCATGACAGTACCCCCCCTTCTACGAGGGGCCTCCGGACCCTCAGGGCCAGGTCTGTCCGGGTAAGTCGTGTGGAAGGTCCGAACCAATCGATCTGCGTTAATCTCAGATGCAGAGACCCACGTCCTCTCCTCAGGACCATATCCCTTCCAATGAACCAAATACTGAAGGGACCGCGATTCAGATGTGAGTCAATGATCTTCAACACTTGAAATTCTAAGTTACCATTGACCACCACTGGAGGAGGAGGTAGAAGTGACGGTATAACTGGCGCCACGTACCTCTTAAGCAACGATTTGTGGAATACATTATGGATTTTAAACGTAGGAGGGGGTCCAGACGAAATGCCACAGGATTAATTATAGAACTGATCCTGTATGGACCGAAGAACCTGGGACCCAGTTTCCAGGAGGAAACTTTGCGTTTTATATTCTTGGTAGACAACCACACCAGATCGTTCACACCTAGGTCCGGACCAGACACTCTCCTCCTATCAGACCTCCGCTTGAAACAGTTCCCCATAGCACTCAGACCATTCAGCACTCCTCTCCAAACTGAAGCAAGTGACGACGAGAATCGTTCCTCCTCAGGAACCCCAGATGGACGGGTATGTGGGGTCTTAGAGCGAGCACAAACTCCACAGGACGCGACAAAAGTTATTACCTCTTTATTTAAGTTAGGCCACCAAAACCGGCGAGAAAGGAGATCCACAGTTGCTTTACTCCCTGGATGTCCTGCTAAAGCAGAACTATGATGTGCCTCGATAACTTTTTGTCTTAACTGATTAGGAACAAACAGTTTCCCTGGAGGTCCTACAGGGGCGTCCCCCTGAGCCTCCAACACCCTCCTCAAGCTCAGAGCACACAGCCGACACCACCACTCCTTCCTGAAGGATAGGAACCGGGTCATCCATCTTTCCGGCCCCTGGGAAACTACGAGATAAGGCATCATGAAGCAATTCTATTGAGAGTCATACGTGCGATGAGGAGGTAACTTTCGACACCCCTCCTCAGAGAACATCTCCCCAAAGTCCTCCAGAAAAGGAGGCAAAGTCCTAGGCACGACCGCACCGATGACCGTGTTCATGCAGTTATTCTTGCAAAATTCACCCCACTGGCTTATCTTTCTGGATTGACAATCAATCACTGGGTTATGTTTAGCCAACCAGGGAAGTCCCAACACAATAGGAGTAGGAAGACCCTCCAACACATAACAAGACAACTGTTCTTTATGTATTGCCCCTACTCGAAGGTCTATGTTATGAACAGCTTGTACAAAGCTACCTTGACCGAGAGGTCTGGCGTCAATAGAAAGTATAGGGATCGGTTTGGCCAATACACTCAGTTGCATACCTTGCACCTGGGCAAACCGAGCGTCCACCATATTAGCCCCAGACCCACTATCAAGAAGAACAGAAATCCTCTCAACTCTCGCACCAACCACCATCTCCGCAGGCACGAGAAATTGAGACGGACCTGGGGACGAAATACCTACTCCCAGGTTGTTGTCCACCACACAACCTGGGATTAACAGTTTTTCGGTGACTTTTTTGCTCAATGAGGCACGGGAGGGACACCCCCCAACAAAATGTCCCTCTCTCCCGCAGAAGAAACACCTTCTTGTCTTGCGGCGCACCGCCGATTCCCTCCTACAAAATGATGTCCCACCCAACTGCATAGGTTCCTCAGAACAGACCAGGGGAACCTCCATATAAGGGACTTTAGTAGTGGGTGGAGTCATAACAGGGGGCGGAGTTACCTCGCACCTCCCCCGAAGCCGTCTATCAATACGAATAGCAAGGGCCATAGCAGCCTCCAGTGACGGAGGAGAATCATACTGAGCCAAAACATCTTTTAATTTGTCAGATAACCCTTGACAAAACTGGCTCCTAAGAGCTGGGTCATTCCACTGAGTATCTGTGGCCCATCTACGGAACTCAGAAGAAAATTCCTCCGCCGGACGATCTCCCTGCTGTATCCTACGTAACTTCGTTTCAGCAAGGGAGACCCGATCCGGGTCATCATACACCAGCCCCAGGGCAGCAAAAAATCGATCTACTGACTGGAGGGCCGGGGAGCCCGGAGGAAGAGAGAAGCCCAGGATTGAGGGTCCCCTTGTAAGAGCGAGATGACAATTCCCACCCTCTGCTCCTCACTCCCCAATGACCGAGGCCGTAGCCGAAAGTACAATTTACATGCCTCCCGGAAGGTAAAAAATTTGTCCCGCCCACCAGTGAACCTGTCCGGGAGAGCAACTTAGGTTCAGATCTGGTTTGCTCCGGGGGGGACAAGACCTTGGACTTAATGTCCGTAAGCTCCATGGACAACTTCTGCAACTGCAGGGCAAGCTGGGCTACTGGATCCATGGTAGCTGGGGAGAATCTTTAGTTTGGCCGGTGAAAATGTCACGCTGTCTAGCAGATATATATATATATATAAATAATGTCAGTAATCTATAAAGTGGGACAACATTCTATATAACATATAAATAGGTAACATAAACATGTATATATAGCATAGTATTACCTGACATAATATCCTGTGGGTCAATACTGAATCCTTTTCACGCTGTCTCTGGTTAGAGGTGGACCGGGGTCTATGCTGACCCTAAACTGGGGTCCTGACTAGTCCCTCTACCTGGAGGTACTGTTAATGGTACAGAGGTCCAGGCCGCCAGCGTAAACCCTGTCTCCTATAAATCCCTCACCACTGTAATCTAGTCCTAAGAAGGACCCTGATTACCACCTTAGGGAATGGACAGGTAAAGGTTAACAAACAGTATAGACAAATGAGACAGACAGGGGATAAAGTAAATATTGTCTTTCATACAACATATAAACACAGAGGGAACACCAAAGGTCTAGGAGATAAACTATAAGCAAGGAGAGGAGAAACAACAAAGGAGCTCTTAGCTTAAAGGGTATGCCACACTGAACAATATCGCTAACGGGATCGCTAAAAAAGTCACTATTTAGCGATCCCGTTAGCGATGTTGTTCAGTGCGGCATCTGCCAGCGACGAGCTTCCTGCTGTGATCTCGCTCGTCGCTGGAATCGTTCCGGACCCTATTTTCTCGTCGGCGCTCCCGCTGGGTAAGTATATATCGCTAGTGTGGCACCTTTTCTTAGCGATTTAGCGGTACTTTTGTACCGCTAAAGTCGTTAAGAAGATCGCTAACGGCGATAGCGTCGTTAACTATATCGCTAAATGTGGCCGCACTTAACGATATAGAAACAATCCCGCTAGCGATCGCATTAGTATGCGTCGTTATCGTGATCGCTAGCGGGATTGTTTAGTGTGGCAGTACCTTAAGTCTTCTCAGAACCGATCCTATCTGCAGTCTGTATGAATGCTTTCACCGGCATCTAACCAGCAGACTGGCAGCTAAATAAAGGAAGCTAATTAGAACATAATCAAAAGCAGCCGGGCGAGGCTGGACCTAGTCTTAGCAAAGAGCTAGGTAAAATTAACTCCCTCATTACCAAACACAAAGAAACAGCAACTCAGCTGCGAGAAGTCAGAATGTGCAATCGCGACAATCTTCGTGGCGATGCACCCATGACAGTGTTACCCTAGTTCTTGACAGTATATTGCTGTAAGAAAATAAAAATGCAGGTGACATATTTTACAGTGTGATATCTCCGTCACACGCGTCATCTATTTGTGGCCTTAAAATTGTGGCATTTCAGACCTACATTGAACTGTTTTTGCTGTGTGCTACCCTAGTTAGTGACACTATTTTGCTGTAAAAAAAATACAGGCCAGATATTTTACAGTGTGATATCTCCGTCACACGACTCATCTATCTGTGGGCTACAAATTTAATAATGGGAACAACAAAGCATACCCGGCTGATGGCCCTTTAAGACTATTAATGCCGCCTGATTACCCTATAAAAATAGGCTTTGTAACTTTCAGAGTACCTCCTTCATAAATGAAACAGGATGTGTCTTATGATGTGTCACTCACCACATGGCCAGACAAGGTTGTAAAGTGACATTTCCAGTGAATGCATTTGCATTGGTTGAAAGCAATGCTAAAGTTGAAAAACGTATCAAAAACACTACCTAAGAACATACCCATAGTGGTGGAGGTACATTTTTTTGGGGGGGTTATTTATTTTGCCTTACATACAAATCATTACCCTGGAAAGGATGTTCCTTAACATATTTCCCAGGAAAATCCATTTTGGTTTCATTTTTGTATGTTTTAGTGTGCGGCTGAAAAAGTGGCGTAACACTCAGACAAAATTCTTCACAGCAGTGACCTAGGAGTCAGAAATGCTTCCAGGGATCTTTCCCATGATGTTCCCATGTCATTTGTGCATTGTTCCCATAGATTTCCAACGTTTTCATACCATAAAAAGACCTCGGGGGAGAGGGACGGGTCGAAAAAGCTTGGTTTTCCTATAGACTTATATTGAGCTTGTTGCTCGGGTCGAGCACCCAAGCATTCCAATTTGCTCCCCCCGATCAATGAGCACCCGAGCATTTTAGTGCTCGCTCATCACTAATTATCACAAAAAATGCTGAAAAAAATATACAGATCTTTAAATAACGTACAAAAAAAAAGGAAAATGTGCCTGGTTAGAAATGGAGGTAAATGGCCTTTTCTTTAACTAGTTAATCATAGCGATTTCTAATTCCCCCTCTCCTCAAAGTATTCCTATACACACCTTCCTAATAAAGCAGAACCACCCCTGCTTAACTCCATACAACTATGCAAACAGAGCTGTAGGTTCTCCTCCCAAAGTCAGGACTCCAGTATCTATTACTGCATTATCTTAATTACTGAAGTTTATATACACAACACATCCACATCATGAGTGGTTTAATAGAATTTTGTTACTATCGTCATGCCAGAACTTTCATATCTCTTCCTGATATTTGTGCCAGAAGAATATATTCTTACAAGAACACATTTTTTGTTTGGTAAGTGTACAGTGTGCCCTACTTAATTTTAAGTGATACAGTATGTTGCCCCTGACCTTCTCAGCTCCAATATGTAATTAAATCCCTTAAGCTTTTCTGAAGACTCATCCTGCTGAATTAAAATGAACAAAAACGTACTAAAATAGCAGATATTAATATTCATCCATACAAGAATTCCTATAGACAACGCAGATTTCATAGGAGTTGACAATGGTGTATTATATTAATCTGCAGCACATGGAGTTGAAACAATCTCATAGGGTCACAATTATGGAAGTAGAAATGGATCAGTCACCAGATTTCACAATACAAGCTGCATACGGGATGAAATAGATCTTGCAGAGAGGCAGACTTACCTTGAAAATCTATGTCAGACTGACAGTATAAATTCAGCTAAAGTACAATCTGTCTTTGGCCACTGATGCCAATAGCTGCAGATTGTACTGAGCAGTGTGAGATTTCAGCAGCAACAGGGAGGAGAGATACTGAGGAGCTGTCAATCAGGCTAAGGCTAGTTTCACACTAGCGTTGCACTGACCTGCATCGGTCTGCGCACGGCCACTGCTGAGCGCCGCCCCCGGCTGCTCCGCCTATGGGCACATGACGCTGCATGCGACCTGTGTACCTTATTTTTAGCATTGGGTACGCAGGCTGTGCGCAGGTATGCGTTTGCCGGCGCATGCATCCTTTTGACGGTGCGCCGATCTGCGCCAAACCCACCGTGTTGCATTTTGATGCGCTCAGCGCACCGTCAAAAGGACGCATGCGCCGGCAAACGCATATCTGCACACGGCTGCTACCCAATGCTAAAGATAAGGTACGCAGGTCGCATGCAGCGTCATGCACCCATAGGAGGAGTGGCCGGGAGGAGGCGCGGCCGGGGCGGAGCCGTTTAGTACCGTATATACTCTGAGAAATCACTTCCACATGGTTCCATTGGACACATATGGGCTCCAAAAATATCTTTTCACAAGTTTTTACCTGTGCACAATTTGTTGATATTTTTACTTCTCTTTTTCAATAATTTACATAAAAACTGTAAAATAAATGAATTAATTAATAGGTATACCACAAAATCTCATGTTGATGTATAGTACCCACTGAGTCAGCCTTGATATTTTAGCCCTGAAGTCTATTAAACTATAAACTGTCTGGCGAGAATGACAACCAACTATTGTATTTTTCAAATGCAGCTCTGAACTATAAAAAAGGCTGAACCTCAGATTCAGTATTGTAATTTATTTGCAGAGTTTTAAAAATTCCTACTTTAATTCTACATGTAAACTTAAATATTATGTTAATATATTCTATTATGTGTACTTTCTTCCTTACACGTAACTGATAGAGTGAACATGTAGCTTTCTTCACCGCTTCATGCAGCATTATGTGAGTACTCCATTTATTATATTAGTGATGGCTGGACCGTACAATACAAGCATTTTTTACCATTTACCTTTCATATCCTCCCTATTTCCTCATAGATTGTAGCTTGTGAGCAAGGTTCTTACTCCTTTTAGTATTTGTTGATCTATGTGTTATCCTGTTATGTCTTTATTGTCTGTATAAGTCTTCTCTAAAATGTAAAGTGCTGCGAAAGAATATGTTGGTGTTATAGAAATAAATGTTTGTATTATTATTCTTTCAGCTTTCTCCTTTAGGTTTAAATACATCCCACATTTGGAAATGGACTGTAAGGCACTTTTCACCCTGCTTCAGCAGTGTACTCTTTATGTATGCACTGCAAAAGCTCCTGGCACATCAGCAAAATGAATACACAGGTCACAATATTCACCAAAAAAGGCTAAAAGTGTATACTCTTGGCCCCTATATAATCAGTATATTTGTGAGTTTGCATTCTATGAATGTGAAGGCACCTGGTAAAGTTAGTTTACTGTGCAATACCGATATATTCAATTATCATAGGAGCTTAAAGGTGATAGATATTGCAGATTTCCGCTTTCAGCAGAATCATTCAACACTCAGATATGGTGGGGCAACAAGTGGTCACACAGTTCTGTAAAAAAAGCTGTAAAAATTGAGCATAGTTCCTTATGGTGTACGCTCAACAATGTCATAAATGCAGTTTAACCCCTTAACTCCCAAGGGTGGTTTGCACGTTAATGACCGGGCCAATTTTTACAATTCTGACCACTGGCTCTTTATGAGGTTATAACTCTGGAACGCTTCAACGGATCTTCGCGATTCTGAGAATGTTTTCTCATGACATATTGTACTTCACGTCAGTGGTAAAATTTCTTCGATAAAACTTGCGTTTATTTTTGAAAAAATGCAAATATGGCGAAAATTTTGAAAATTTTGCAATTTTCAAATTTTTAATTTTTATTCCCTTAAAACAGAGAAATATGTCACACAAATTAGTTAAAAATAACATTTCCCACATGTCTACTTTACATCAGCACAATTTTAGATCCAAATTTTTTTTTTGTTAGGAAGTTATAAGGGTTAAAAGTTGAACAGCTATTTCTCATTTTTACAACAAAATTTACAAAGCCATTTTTTTTACGGACCAACTCACATTTGAAGTCACTTTGATGGGTCTATATGGCAGAAAATACCCAAAAGTGACACCATTCTTAAAACTGCACCCCTCAAGCTACTCAAAACCACATCAAGAAGTTTATTAACCTTTCAGGTGCTTCACAGGAGCTGAAGCAACGTGGAAGGAAAAAATGAACATTTAACTTTTTAGTCACAAAATGATCTTTTACAAACATTTTTTTTATTTTCACAAGGGTAAAAGGAGAAAATGGACAGATAAAGTTGTTGTACAATTTCTCCTGAGTACGCCAATACTCCATATGTGGGGGAAACCCACTGTTTGGGCGCATGGCAGAGCTCATAAGGGAGCGCCATTTGACTTTTTCAAACTTTTTTTTGGACGCCATGTCGCGTTGGGAGAGCCCCTGATGCACCTAAACAATGGAAACCCCCCACAAGTGATACCATTTTGGAAACTAGACCACCTATGGAACTTATCTAGATCTGTTGTGAGCACTTTGAACACCCAAGTGTTTCACTAAAGTTTATAATGCCTGGGTGTGAAAAAAAACCAAAATAATTTTCCACAAAAATGATTTTTTAGTCCCCAATTTTTGATTTTTCCCAAGAAAATTGGACCCCAAAAGTTGTTGTCCAATATGTCCTGAGTACGCTGATACCCCATATGTGGGTGGGGGGAAGCTATTTGATGGGTGTCATGTTTCGTTTGCAGTGCCCCAGATGTGCCTAAACAGTAGAAACCCCCACCAGTGACCCCATTTTGGAAACTAGACCCCCTAAGGAACTTATCTAGATCTGTGGTGAGCACTTTGAACCCCCAAGTGCTTCACACAAGTTTATAATGCCCGGGCATGAAAATAAAAAATCCTATTTTTTTCCAACAAAAATTATCTTTTAGTCACCAATTTTTTATTTTCCCAAGGGTAACAAAAGAAATGGGACCACAAAAGTTGTTGTCCACTTTGTCCTGAGTACGCTGATGCCCCATATGTAGAGGGGAACGCTGTTTGGCCGCAGATCAGAGCTCGGAATGAAAGGAGCGCATTTGATTTTTTCCAACCAAAATTGGCTGGTATTGAGATTGGACGCCATGTTGCATTTGGATAGCCCCTGATGTGCCTAAACAGTGAAAACCCCCACAAGTGACCCCATTTTGGAAACTAGACCCCTTAAGGAACTTATCTAGATCTGTGGTTAGCACTTTGAACCCCCAAGTGCTTCACACAAGTTTTTAACGTAGAGCCGTAAAATTAAAAAATCATATTTTTTCCACAAAAATGATCTTTTCACCCCAACTTTTATTTTCCCAAGGGTAACAAGGCCCCAAAAGTTATTGTGCAATTTGTCCTGAGTACGCTGGTAGCCCATATGTGGGGGTAAACCACTGTTTGGGTGCATAGCAGAGCTCGGAAGGGAAGGAGTGCCGTTTGACTGTTTCAAAGCAGAGTTGGCTGGATGCCATGTCGTGTTTGGAGAGCCCCTGATGTGCCTAAACAGTGGAAACCCCCAACAAATGACACCATTTTGGAAACTAAACCCTCAAGAAACTTATCTAAATGTGTGGTGAGAACTTTGAACCTCAGGTGTTTCACTAAAGTTTATAACGCCAGAGCATGAAAATAAAAAAATCATATTTTTTCCACAAGCATGATCTTTTAGTCCCCAATTTTTTATTTTCCCAAGGGTAACAGGAGAAATTGGACCCCAAAAGTTGTTGTCCAATTTGTCCCGAGTACGCTGATACCCTATATGTGGGAGAAGACTACTGTATGGGCACACGTCGGGGCTCGGAAGGGAAGTAGTGACGTTTTGGATTGCAGACTTTGATGGAATGGTCTGCGGGAGTCATGTCGCATTTGGAGAGCCCCTGATGTGCCTAAACAGTGGAAACCCCCACAAGTGACCCCATTTTGGAAAATAGACCCCCAAGGAACTTATCTAGATGTGTGGGGAGAACTTTGAACCCCCAAGTGCTTCACAGAAGTTTATAATGTAGTTACATAAAAATAAAAAATCATAATTTTTTTCAACAAAAATGATATTTTCACCCCCAATTTTTTATTTTCCAAGGGTAACAGAAGAAATTAGACCCCAAGAGTTATTTTGCAATTTGTCCTGAGTTCCTGATACCACATATGTGGGGTAAACTACTTTTTGGGCTCATGGCAGAGCTCAGAAGGGAAGGAGCACCGCTTGACTTTTTTCAATGCAGAATTGGCTGGAATTGAGATCAGACGCCATGTCACATTTGTAGAGCCCCTAATGTGCCTAAACAGTGGAAACCCTACCAATTCTAACTCCAATCCTAACCCCATCTAATCATAACCCTAACCACAAACCTAACCCTAACACACCCTAACCCTAATCCCACTTCAAAGACTCGTGTTAAATAGCCAAAGGGCCAAATGAACTCATATACAGAGGGACTGAGACTCTGTGATTATGTGTTATACAAAGGTTGCCATGGCCGGGATGGCCATGTTTAAGGAGAGGGGGAGTGTAAGGAGGTGGCAGGACCCCTCAGTTGCGTCCTCCTTCCGTGTGACCCCCCATGCACTGTTATGTACCTGAAATGTTCTATGTGTCATTATGCTGTATTTGTCATGTAATGTAATGTATATTCTGTAATTCAAGGGTGAGGAACGTCCGGCCTGCGGGCCGTATACCGCCCGCCATATCATCTCATCCGGCCCGCAGCCACTCCAGAGCCACGATCTGGTACCTTGTTGCAGGAGCCAGAGGAGCAGAGGAGGACCCGAGCTCTACTTTCTAGCCCCGCCCCCGGATACCGCGCAATGATACGTGCATGCACTGACAGGGACTGAGCACACCCCGCTGGACCCGAGCGGCCCCCGCTAGACTGTGAGTGGCGCAGTGTGCACATCCCCGGCCGGGAGAAGCTGCTGGGGCCCGGGGACACTGGTGAGTGCTGGGGGCCGGGGCATGTGCGAGACTGGCCATGCTGCCACTTGTAGTGCCTGTGCTGGTGAGGGCCAGATATCCAACACTCCGATCACAATACAATAAGGAATTGCCAGATAATCAATGCAGCGTGCAGAGCAGATCCAGGGAGGGTGACCAGTGTCTGGCTGCTTGTTGCAGGACTACAACTTCCAGCATACTCCGACAGCCGCCCCCTGTATGCACTATGCAGGTAGTATACATTGGGGCATAGATAGGGCTTATTATTAATCCGTTGGCGCAAGCTGAAGACCATCATAAAGAAATACGACCAAGTCACTGCCATACACGAGCGCTGCCATGTGATTGGCTGCCCAGCATCGTCTTTGCTGCTGGACCAAATGTGATAACTCCATCAGACGCATCAGAAAGCACCGCACACGGTAACACTATAGTGGTGGAGGTTCTGGTGCACCAGGTGGCGCCACTACCCACTGCACAGCACCTACTGCACACAGCGCCCACTACCCACGGTGGCCATTACACCCACCACCTACTGCACACAGCACCCAGTACCCACAGCACAGCGCCTACTACACAGAGCGCCCACTTCCCACGGCACAGTGCCCACTACCCACAGTGACCACTACACCCGGCACCCACTACACACCGTGGCCACTACCCACAGCGCCCACTACCCATGGCACAGCGCCCACTACCCACAGTGGCCACTACACCTGGCGCCCACTACCCATGGTGGCCACCACCCATGGCGCCTACTGCACACAGCGCCCACTACCCACGGCACAGTGCCTACTGCACACAGCGTCTACTGCAGACAGCGCCCACTGCACATGGTGTTATCTACCCACCGCACCCACTACCCACGGCACAGCGCCTACTGCACACAGCGCCCACTGCACATGGTGTTCACTACACACGGCACATCGCCTACTGCACACAGCGCCCACTACCCACAGCACAGCGCCCACTACCCACAGTGGCCCTACACCCGGCGCCCACTACACACGATGGCCACTACCCACAGTGCCCACTACCCACGGCACAGCGCCTACTACCCACAGTGGCCACTACACCTGGCGACCACTACCCATGGTGGCCACTACCCACTGCACAGCGCCTACTGCACACAGCGCCCACTACCCACGGTGGCCACTACACCCACCACCTACTGCACACAGCACCCAGTACCCACGGCACAGCGCCTACTGCACAGAGCGCCCACTACCCACGACACAGCGCCCACTACCCACAGTGACCACTACACCCGGCACCCACTACACACCGTGGCCACTACCCACAGCGCCCACTACCCATGGCACAGGAAAAAGACAAAGGTGGAGGGCACAACCCCAAAATATCAAAGTGAGGGCTCAACCTGGAGTATGTCAAATGTGATTAGAACAAAAAAAAAAAGAAAAAAGAACATACTATGCACCAGGGAACTCCAATATATAAAACAAAAATCAATTTTATTAAAAACTGCAATACAATACAACACACTGAACAATTAAAAACAATTAAAAATGAGCAAACAAACCCCAAAAAGGGGTACATGACTCCCTGAAACCCATGTGGCTGTGTAAATATAGAAAATACATATGCAATAATATAAATATGAAAAAGTATTGCACAAGGTATATATGTATGCATGTAAGCCTAACCAATCCCCATATAAATGGCTGAAAATAGGGTCACATAACAATAATAAGGGCTGCTCTCACACCAAAATGATGATATAAATATCACAACAACAATGTCGGTGTTAGATGACAAAATAGATGGCACCTATAACAAAATAAACCCAAAAGGGGTCGATACCTATAGAAATAATCCTATGAACACATAGTATATCAACATGCAAAAAATAGAGCGCCCATAAGGTCTGTGACCTGCTAAGCTAGAGAGATACCCATAGAAAAATGACCAGAGTATTACCAAGCCTGTGGGGGAAGAAAGAGAGGGGTTCAGGGAGGGCAAAGCCCAACGCGTGGCCACTACACCCGGCGCCCACTACACACGATGGCCACTACCCACAGTGCCCACTACGCACGGCACAGCACCCACTACCCACAGTGGCCACTACACCTGGCGCCCACTACCCATGGTGGCCTCCACCCATGGCGC
Organism: Oophaga sylvatica; assembly: GCA_033576555.1. NCBI lineage: Eukaryota > Metazoa > Chordata > Amphibia > Anura > Dendrobatidae > Oophaga > Oophaga sylvatica. The sequence goes on from JARQOD010000238.1 coordinate 51,984, forward strand.
CTACTGCACACAGCGCCCACTACCCACGGCACAGTGCCTACTGCACACAGCGTCTACTGCAGACAGCACCCACTGCACATGGTGTTATCTACCCACCGCGCCCACTACCCACGGCACAGCGCCTACTGCACACAGCGCCCACTGCACATGGTGTTCACTACACACGGTGCCCACTACACACGGCACAGCGCCTACTGCACACAGCGCCCACTACCCACAGCACAGCGCCCACAACCCACAGTGGCCACTACACCCGGCGCCCACTACACACGATGGCCACTACCCACAGTGCCCACTACCCACGGCACAGCGCCTACTACCCACAGTGGCCACTACACCTGGCGTCCACTACCCATGGTGGCCACTACCATGGCGCCTACTGCACACAGCGCCCACTACCCACGGCTTAGTGCCTACTGCACACATCACCTACTGCACACAGCGCCTACTGCACACAGTTGACAGAAACTAAGTCTCCGAGCACGCCAAAATACTCAGAGGACACCTGAGCATGCTTGGGAAAACCCGAGCAACGAGTATACTCGCTCATCATTATTAATAATTTTATGCGGCCCCCGAACGCTATTAGAAAATTCCAAATGGCCCTCGGCAGAAAAAAGGTTCCCCACCCCTGCTGTAATTGCTATGTATTGGTGATGTTCCCTTTAAATGCTAATGTATTTGCTGCTGCCTGTATATAGTTAGGGACAGTGAATAGTTAAATAAGGGGGCTGGACTTGCAGCCATGAGGAGAGAGGAAGCTGCTGCTTCCTCAGAACTGCCTGATACATTGGCCAAGGGGGATGTGCTTTACATACAGGGCACTGCCAGACCCCCCCGGACGCGAGAGGTCTGTTGTCCCAGACTTCAAGGACTCCAGGAACTCAGGAGAGGTCCCAAAGACCACAGGACTAAGGACCGCAACACGGGCCCCAGGACTCTGGAGGTGCCCC
>JARQOD010000238.1:53036-92665 GCA_033576555.1 Oophaga sylvatica
AAGGGTGAGGAACGTCCGGCCTGCGGGCCGTATACCGCCCGCATATCATCTCATCCGGCCCGCAGCCACTCCAGAGCCACGATCTGGTACCTTGTTGCAGAGCCAGAGGAGCAGAGGAGGACCCGAGCTCTACTTTCTAGCCCCGCCCGCCGGATACCGCGCAATGATACGTGCATGCACTGACAGGGACTGAGCACACCCCGCTGGACCCGAGCGGCCCGCCGCTAGACTGTGAGTGGCGCAGTGTGCACATCCCCGGCCGGGAGAAGCTGCTGGGGCCCGGGGACACTGGTGAGTGCTGGGGGCCGGGCATGTGCGAGACTGGCCATGCTGCCACTTGTAGTGCCTGTGCTGGTGAGGGCCAGATATCCAACACTCCGATCACAATACAATAAGGAATTGCCAGATAATCAATGCAGCGTGCAGAGCAGATCCAGGGAGGGTGACCAGTGTCTGGCTGCTTGTTGCAGGACTACAACTTCCAGCATACTCCGACAGCCGCCCCCTGTATGCACTATGCAGGTAGTATACATTGGGCATAGATAGGGCTTATTATTAATCCGTTGGCGCAAGCTGAAGACCATCATAAAGAAATACGACCAAGTCACTGCCATACACGAGCGCTGCCATGTGATTGGCTGCCCAGCATCGTCTTTGCTGCTGGACCAAATGTGATAACTCCATCAGACGCATCAGAAAGCACCGCACACGGTAACACTATAGTGGTGGAGGTTCTGGTGCACCAGGTGGCGCCACTACCCACTGCACAGCCCTACTGCACACAGCGCCCACTACCCACGGTGGCCATTACACCCACCACCTACTGCACACAGCACCCAGTACCCACAGCACAGCGCCTACTACACAGAGCGCCCACTTCCCACGGCACAGTGCCCACTACCCACAGTGACCACTACACCCGGCACCCACTACACACCGTGGCCACTACCCACAGCGCCCACTACCCATGGCACAGCGCCCACTACCCACAGTGGCCACTACACCTGGCGCCCACTACCCATGGTGGCCACCACCCATGGCGCCTACTGCACACAGCGCCCACTACCCACGGCACAGTGCCTACTGCACACAGCGTCTACTGCAGACAGCGCCCACTGCACATGGTGTTATCTACCCACCGCACCCACTACCCACGGCACAGCGCCTACTGCACACAGCGCCCACTGCACATGGTGTTCACTACACACGGCACATCGCCTACTGCACACAGCGCCCACTACCCACAGCACAGGCCCACTACCCACAGTGGCCTCTACACCCGGCGCCCACTACACACGATGGCCACTACCCACAGTGCCCACTACCCACGGCACAGCGCCTACTACCCACAGTGGCCACTACACCTGGCGCCACTACCCATGGTGGCCACTACCCACTGCACAGCGCCTACTGCACACAGCGCCCACTACCCACGGTGGCCACTACACCCACCACCTACTGCACACAGCACCCAGTACCCACGGCACAGCGCCTACTGCACAGAGCGCCCACTACCCACGACACAGCGCCCACTACCCACAGTGACCACTACACCCGGCACCCACTACACACCGTGGCCACTACCCACAGCGCCCACTACCCATGGCACAGGAAAAAGACAAAGGTGGAGGGCACAACCCCAAAATATCAAAGTGAGGGCTCAACCTGGAGTATGTCAAATGTGATTAGAACAAAAAAAAAAAAGAAAAAAGAACATACTATGCACCAGGGAACTCCAATATATAAAACAAAAATCAATTTTATTAAAAACTGCAATACAATACAACACACTGAACAATTAAAAACAATTAAAAATGAGCAAACAAACCCCAAAAAGGGGTACATGACTCCCTGAAACCCATGTGGCTGTGTAAATATAGAAAATACATATGCAATAATATAAATATGAAAAATGTATTGCACAAGGTATATATGTATGCATGTAAGCCTAACCAATCCCCATATAAATGGCTGAAAATAGGGTCACATAACAATAATAAGGGCTGCTCTCACACCAAAATGATGATATAAATATCACAACAACAATGTCGGTGTTAGATGACAAAATAGATGGCACCTATAACAAAATAAACCCAAAAGGGGTCGATACCTATAGAAATAATCCTATGAACACATAGTATATCAACATGCAAAAAATAGAGCGCCCATAAGGTCTGTGACCTGCTAAGCTAGAGAGATACCCATAGAAAAATGACCAGAGTATTACCAAGCCTGTGGGGGAAGAAAGAGAGGGGTTCAGGGAGGGCAAAGCCCAACGCGTGGCCACTACACCCGGCGCCCACTACACACGATGGCCACTACCCACAGTGCCCACTACGCACGGCACAGCACCCACTACCCACAGTGGCCACTACACCTGGCGCCCACTACCCATGGTGGCCTCCACCCATGGCGCCTACTGCACACAGCGCCCACTACCCACGGCACAGTGCCTACTGCACACAGCGTCTACTGCAGACAGCACCCACTGCACATGGTGTTATCTACCCACCGCGCCCACTACCCACGGCACAGCGCCTACTGCACACAGCGCCCACTGCACATGGTGTTCACTACACACGGTGCCCACTACACACGGCACAGCGCCTACTGCACACAGCGCCCACTACCCACAGCACAGCGCCCACAACCCACAGTGGCCACTACACCCCGGCCCCACTACACACGATGGCCACTACCCACAGTGCCCACTACCCACGGCACAGCGCCTACTACCCACAGTGGCCACTACACCTGGCGTCCACTACCCATGGTGGCCACTACCATGGCGCCTACTGCACACAGCGCCCACTACCCACGGCTTAGTGCCTACTGCACACATCACCTACTGCACACAGCGCCTACTGCACACAGTTGACAGAAACTAAGTCTCCGAGCACGCCAAAATACTCAGAGGACACCTGAGCATGCTTGGGAAAACCCGAGCAACGAGTATACTCGCTCATCATTATTAATAATTTTATGCGGCCCCCGAACGCTATTAGAAAATTCCAAATGGCCCTCGGCAGAAAAAAGGTTCCCCACCCCTGCTGTAATTGCTATGTATTGGTGATGTTCCCTTTAAATGCTAATGTATTTGCTGCTGCCTGTATATAGTTAGGGACAGTGAATAGTTAAATAAGGGGCTGGACTTGCAGCCATGAGGAGAGAGGAAGCTGCTGCTTCCTCAGAACTGCCTGATACATTGGCCAAGGGGATGTGCTTTACATACAGGGCACTGCCAGACCCCCCCGGACGCGAGAGGTCTGTTGTCCCAGACTTCAAGGACTCCAGGAACTCAGGAGAGGTCCCAAAGACCACAGGACTAAGGACCGCAACACGGGCCCCAGGACTCTGGAGGTGCCCCGCAGAAGGGATTTCAAGTGCCTAGGACTCCAGGGAGTGGACCACTGTGCGAGGGAAAGATCAGGAATCCAGTGTTGTACTCCTTTTTCCAATTCTATTCTATCCCTGTTCATTAAACATTATTCCCTGTTGGACAGCAATTGTAATTGTCTCCGTTGACTGTAACTCATCTGGACTGCCATGGCTGGAAAGAGAACAAGGTAAACTGTGGGAAGAACTGTGTCGGCCCTGTCTATTCATGTACAAGGGGCAGGGGGGAAAGCTTGCTGACTATTTGCTCAGTGGACTCTGTGTACTGTGACTTTAAATAACTCGGCCATAACTACCAACCCCCTTGCCAGAGGTGTATCTAGGCTTTCTGGCACCCGGAGCAAGAATTTGGTTTGGCGCCCCCCCAAAGCACAGATGCGATTTGCACACTTAGTCATGTACCAACGAGCTGCTCTCACTAATGCTCTCAATGTTCAGTGAAAAACTGAGAGAAGCAGGAAGAGAAGCTCTGTTGTCACAGAACCAAAATATGAAAATCGCATATGAGTGAAGTGCCCATGTGATGACTACTGGAACCTGCAGAACTGAATCCTGACATTGCAGGCTTCTGAATTCTCACAACGAATGCACTGCACACTTTTAGGATTCTCCCTTGCCGGTGTATGGTCATGTCAGCACAAGCATGTGATTTGTATACTTCTGGCCACATTCAGACTAGACGTGCCCGGCCTCACTCCGTTCATTTTCATTGAGTGAGGCCACACATCTAGTCAGCATATGACCGCATGCATGTAAATCTCTGGCACGAGAGAATCCTACCAGCGTTCAGTGAGCACTGTGAGAATTCAGAAGACTGCAGTCACATAAAATGACTGCAGATTTATCACAAACCTGTACAACCCTTTCAAAAATAATATTTACATCCAGGTACTTTACAGATGACGTCAACTCTGGAGTCGTTCTCCTTCTTTTCTTTATCTTGTCCAGACCCCATGATGAGTTTTCTCATCCACAGCTCGACTCCTGAATAAAAATATCTGCAGCACGCTGAGCTCCTTAATAAATAATTGCCCCTCACTATATTGCACAAAATATGACCCCACACTGTACCTCTTTTGGTACATGCTCTTCACACTGACCTCTCCTTTCCAGACTCGGATACCTTTTCACACTGTCCTCTCACACTGTGTCCTCCCTATAGGCTCAGTCTCTATACTATACCCTTTTATCGCTCTCCCCCTCCTTGGTATAGTGTCCCCCCTATGCTGTGCCCCACTACTCAGTCTCTACTTTGTGTCCTCTCACATTTTTTCCCCATACTGTCACCTCACACTATTCCCCTCCATCCTCATACTGCCTCCTCTCAAATCCCCCCTGTTCACCATACTGTCTCCTCATATATTTACTCCCTCAATCTCTAAACTGTCTGCTCACACATACACCTGACTCCCCATACTGTGTCTGCACACATCCCATCACCCTCACTCCCCATACTGTCTCCACATACATTTTTCCCATCATTACTCATACTGTGTCCACATACATTCACCCGTTCGCTCTACAAACTGTCTGCACCCATCCCCCCACTCACCATACTGAGTCTGCACCCATCTCCCATACTGTTTACTCATACATACATGCTCCTCATTTTGTGTCCTCAAATCTCCCCACACACATTAAATCCCTCCCATCCCCACTCCAAATCCCCACACACATTAAATCCCCCATCCCCACTCCAAATCCCTCCACACACATTAAATCCCACATCCCGACTCCAAATCCCCCACACACATTAAATTCCCCCATCCACACTCCAAATCCCCCCACACACATTAAATCCCTCCCATCCCCACTCCAAATTCCCCCACACACATTAAATCCCACATCTCCACTCCAAATCCCCCACACATTAAATCCCCCATCCTCACTCCAAATTCCCCCACACACATTAAATTCCCCCATCCCACTCCAAATCCCTCCACACACAATAAATTCCCATCCCCACTCCAAATCCCTCCACAAACATTAAATCCCCCATCCCAACTCAAAATCCCTCCTCACACATTAAATTCCCCATCCACACTCCAAATCCCCCACACACATTACATCCCCCATCCCCCTTCAAATCCCCCAGCACACATTAAATTCCCCCATCCCCAATCCAAATCCCTCCAAACACATTAAATCCCGCCATCCCACTCCAAATCCCTCCACACATTAAGTACCCCATCCCCACTCAAAATCCCTCCACAACATTAAATTCCCCCATCCCCACTCCAAATCCCTCCACACACAATAAATTCCCCATCCCCACTCCAAATCCCACCACACACATTAAATACCCCATCCCAACTCAAAATCCCTCCTCACACATTAAATCCCCTATCCCCACTCCAAATCCCTCCACACATTAAGTACCCCCATCTCCATGCCAAATCCCCCCACACATTAAGTACCTCCCATTCCCATGCCAAATCCCCCACACATTAAATCACCCATCCCCACTCCAAATTCCCCCACACACATTAAATCCCACATCTCCACTCCAAATCCCCCACACATTAAATCCCCCATCCTCACTCCAAATTCCCCCACACACATTAAATTCCCCCATCCCCACTCCAAATCCCTCCACACACAATAAATTCCCCATCCCCACTCCAAATCCCTCCACAAACATTAAATCCCCCATCCCAACTCAAAATCCCTCTCACACATTAAATCCCCCATCCCCACTCCAAATTCCCCCACACACATTAAATCCCACATCTCCACTCCAAATCCCCACACGCTAAATCCCCCATCCTCACTCCAAATCCCCCACACACATTAAATTCCCCCATCCACACTCCAAATCCCCCCACACACATTAAATCCCCCCATCCCCACTTCAAATCCCCCAGCACACATTAAATTCCTCCATCCCCAATCCAAATCCCTCCAAACACATTAAATCCCGCCATCCCACTCCAAATCCCCCACACATTAAGTACCCCCATCCCCACTCAAAATCCCTCCACAGACATTAAATTCCCCATCCCCATTCCAAATCCCTCCACACACAATAAATTCCCCACCCCTCTCCAAATCCCTCCACACACATTAAATCCCCCATCCCAACTCAAAATCCCTCCTCACACATTAAATCCCCCCATCCCGACTCCAAATCCCTCCACACATTAAGTACTCCCATCTCCATGCCAAATCCCCCACACATTAAGTACCCTCCCATTCCCATGCCAAATCCCCCACACATTAAATCACCCATCCCCACTCCAAATTCCCCCACACACATTAAATCCCACATCTCCACTCCAAATCACCCACACATTAAATCCCCCATCCTCACTCCAAATTCCCCTATGCACATAAAATCCCCCATCCCCACTCCATATGCCCCCACACACATTAAATCCCCCCATCCCCACTCCAAATCCCATCCCTCAACACATTAAGTACCCTCCATCTCCACACCAAATCCCCTACACATTAAGTACCCCATCCCCAGGCCAAATCCCCCACACATTAAGTACCCCCATCCCTACTCCAAATCTCCCCACACATTAAATAACCCCCATCCCCACTCCAAATCTCCCCACACATTAAATAACCCCCACCCCCACTCCAAGTCCCCCACACATAAAAAAACCCCATCCACACGCCAAAATCCACCCAAACATTAAGTACTCCCCATCCCCACGCCAAATCCCCCCACACATTAAGTACCCACCTCCCCACTCCAGATCTCCCCACACATTAAATCCACCATCCCCTCTCCAAATGCCCCCACACACATTAAATCCCCATCCCCACTCCATATGCCCCCACACACATTAAATCCCTCCCATCCGAACTCCAAATCTCTCCACACACATTAAATCCCCCCATCCCCACTCAACATTCCTCCACACATATTAAATCCCCATCCCAACTCCAAATCCCCATCCCCACTCCACATCCCCACACACATTAAATCCCCCCATCCTCAGCCAAATCGCCCCACACATTAAATCCCCCATCCCCACTCCAAATCCCCACACACTTGAAATCCCATCCCCACTCCAAATCCCTCCACACACATTAAATTCCCCATCCCCATTCCACATCCCTCCACACACATTAAATCCCCCATCACGACTCCAAATCCCCCACACACATTAAATCCCCCATCCCCACTCCAAATCCCTCCACACATAATAAATTCCCCCATCCCCACTGTAAATCCCTCCAAACACCTTAAATCCCGCCATCCCCACTCCAAATCTCTCCACACATTAAATCCCCCATCCCCACTCAAAATCCCTCCTCACACATTAAATCCCCCCATCCCCACTCCAAATCCCTCCACACATTAAGTACCCCCAATCCCCATGCCAAATCCCCCGACACATTAAGTACCTCCCATTTCCATGCTAAATCCCTCACACATTAAATCACCCATCCCCAATCCAAATTCCCCACACATTAAATCCCCCATCCCCACTCCATATGCCCCCACACACATTAAATACCCCCCATCCCCACTCCAAATCCCATACCTCAACACATTAAGTACCCTCCATCTCTACGCCACATCTACATACACATTAAGTACCCTTTCCCCAGGCCAAATCCCCCCACACATTAAGTACCCAATCCTCACGCCAAATCCCCAACACATTAAGAACCCCCAACCCTACTCCAAATCTCCCCACACATTACACAACCTCCATCCCCACTCCAAATCTCCCCACACATTAAAAAAAACCCATCCACATGCCAAAATCCACCCAAACATTAAGTACCCCCATCCTCACGCCGAATCCCCCCTCTCATTAAGTACCCTCCTCCCCACGCCAGATCTCCCCACACATTAAATCCCCCCATCCCCACTCCAAATGCCCCCACACACATAAAATCCCCATCCTCACTCCATATGCCCCCACACACATTAAATCCCTCCTATCCCCACTCCAAATCCCCACACATATTAAAACCCCCATCCCCACTCCAAATCTCTCCACACACATAAAATCCCCCCATCCCCACTCAACATTCCTCCACACATATTAAATCCCCATCCCAACTCCACAACCCCCACACACATTAAATCCCCCATCCTCACTCCAAATCACCCCCACACATTAAATCCCCCCTGTTGTGTTTAGGTAGCTGAGGAGAAATAGCAAAAACAGTAATACACCAGAGAGGCTGGAACCTATTGGATTGCAGTAACCTGAACTAACCACACAACTAGAGGTAGCCGTGGAGCGTTCCTACGTTGATCCTAGACGCCTCGTCACAGCCTGAGAGATAACTACACCTAAAGGCAGAAGGAGGAAAGCTATCTACCCCGGAGCAGATCCCCAAAGAAAATAGGAAGCCCCCAAACAAGTAATGGCGGTTAGACAAGAAGAAGCACGGACACAGACAGAAAATAGAATGAGCAAACGCTGGGGCCCAATCTGTCTAGACAGAAAAGTACAGGAAAGGATTCTTACTGCAATCCAAAAAAAACCCTAAAAAATACCAACTCTTCTGATTGCAAAAACACCTGAGATCACACGATCTCTACCACCTAAATCAGATCTCTGGTGTAACAAAACTAAGCCGCAGCCACTGAAAAAACAGGAAAAAGCAAATGAACAAATAACAGTGGCTTCAGATAAACTGAGAGGAGCACAGGCCCCCAGGAGGGGACCCGGCTGACCTCCACAGAAGTGCAGGGAACAATGCAAAAAGCAAGCACAAAAATAAAAGCAGAAAATATCTTATCTGAAAGCAGAAGATGCAGGCAAGACTGAGCAAACTTCCAAATGAACCAGGAACCACAATTGAGACAAGAACAATTGATCACCGGCGACCATCATGGGAGGGAACCTCCCTTATATCAGTCCAGTCCGTGATCCCAGATTGCCATTCCTCGCTGTGAGGTTTAGTACTGTCTGCAACCACCAGAGGGAGCCTCTGCTCAGAAACCATCTCCAGCACATTCATAACAGTACCCCCCCCTTGAGGAGGGGTCACCGAACCCTCACTTGTGCAACCAGGCCGATCAGGATGAGCTCAGTGATAGGCACGGATCAGTCTCCTAGCATGGATGTCCGAAGCAAGCACCCAAGAATTGTCCTCCTGACCATAACCTCTCCACTTAACCAAATACTGGAGTTTCTGTCTAGAAAAATGAGAATCCAATATTTTCTCAACCACATACTCCAGAACCAAAACAGGGTCAGGAGGCGCAGCCATAGGAACCACTGGCTTGACAAACCTCTTCAATAAGGACTTGTGGAACACGTTATAGATCTTAAATGTCCCTGGAAGAAGCAAATGGAAGGAAAAAGGATTAAGAATCTCCATGATCTTATAAGGTCCTCATAGGGATATTTTTTGAGGACAACCAAACCAAGTCCCCCACTTTAAACCGAGGACCATCAGTCCTATGCCTGTTGGCAAACCGTTGGGCCTTCTCCTGACAGAGAGACAACCTCTCCACTACCTGGTCCCAAATCTGCTGCATACGCTCCACAACAGAGTCAACACCCGGACAGACAGAAGCCTCCGCCTGTCCCGAAGAAAATCGAGGGTGAAACCAAGAATTGCAGAAAAATGGAGACATCAAGGTGGCAGAGCTAGTCCTATTATTAAGAGCAAACTCAGCCAAAGGCAAAAAAGAGACCCAGTCATCTTGATCAGCAGACACAAAACATCTCAAATAAGTCTCCAAGGTCTGGTTTGTTCTCTCGGTTTGTCCATTGGTCTGAGGATGAAATGCAGAGGAGAAAGATAATTGAACACCAAGTTTAGAACAAAATGTCCTCCAAAATCTGGAAACAAACTGGACTCCTCTGTCAGACACAATGTTCTCCAGAATGCCATGTAACCAAACCACGTGCTGAAGGAACAAAGGCACCAATTCGGAGGAGGAAGGTAACTTAGGTAATGGCACAAGATGTACAGTTAGGTCCATAAATATTTGGACAGAGACATTTATCTAATTTTGGTTCTAGACATTACCACAATGAATTTGAAACAAAACAAATCAGATGCAGTTGAAGTTCAGACTTTCAGCTTTCATTTGAGGGTATCCACATTAAAATTGGATGAAGGGTTTAGGAGTTTCAGCTCCTTAACATGTGCCACCCTGTTTTTAAAGGGACCAAAAGTAATTGGACAGATTAAATAATTTGTAAATAAAATGTTCATTTCTAGTACTTGGTTGAAAACCCTTTGTTAGCAATGACTGCCTGAAGTCTTGAACTCATGGACATCACCAGACACTGTGTTTCCTTCTTTTTGATGCTCTGCCAGGCCTTCACCGCGGTGGTTTTCAGTTGTTTGTTTGTGGGCCTTTCTGTCTGAAGTTTAGTCTTTAACAAGTGAAATGCATGTTCAATTGGGTTGAGATCAGGTGACTGACTTGGCCATTCAAGAATATTCCATTTCTTTGCTTTAATAAACTCCTGGGTTGCTTTGGCTTTATGTTTTGGGTCATTGTCCATCTGTAGTATGAAACGACGACCAATCAGTTTGGCTGCATTTGGCTGGATCTGAGCACACAGTATGGCTCTGAATACCTCAGAATTCATTCGGCTGTTTCTGTCCTGTGTCACATCATCAATAAACACTAGTGACCCAGTGCCACTGGCAGCCATGCATGCCCAAGCCATCACACTGCTTCCGCCATGTTTTACAGATGATGTGGTATGCTTTGGATCATGAGCTGTACCACGCCTTCGCCATACTTTTCTCTTTCCATCATTCTAGTAGAGGTTGATCTTGGTTTCATCTGTCCAAAGAATGTTCTTCCAGAACTGTGCTGCTTTTTAGATGTTTTTTAGCAAAGTCCAGCCTAGCCTTTTTATTCTTGATTCTTATGAGTGGCTTGCACCGTGCAGTGAACCCTCTGTATTTAATTTCATGCAGTCTTCTCTTTATGGTAGATTTGGATATTGATACGCCTACCTCCTGGAGAGTGTTGTTCACTTGGTTGGCTGTTGTGAAGGGGTTTCTCTTCACCATGGAGAGTATTCTGCGATCATCCACCACTGTTGTCTTCCGTGGGCGAACAGGTCTTTTTGCATTGATGAGTTCACCAGTGCTTTCTTTCTTTCTCAGAATGTACCAAACTGTAGATTTTGCCACTCCTAAAGTTGTAGCAATTTCTCGGATGGGTTTTTTCTGTTTTTTGCAGCTTAAGGATAGCTTGTTTCACCTGCATGGAGAGCTCCTTTGACCGCATGTTTCCTTCACAGCTAAACCTTCCAAATGCAAACACCACACCTCAAATCAACACCAGCCCTTTTATCTGCTTAAATGAGAATGATATAATGAAGGGATTGCCCACACCTGTCCATGAAATAGCCTTGGAGTCAATTGTCCAATTACTTTTGGTCCCTTTAAAAACAGGGTGGCACATGTTAAGGAGCTGAAACTCCTAAAACCCTTCATCCAATTTTAATGTGGATACCCTCAAATGAAAGCTGAAAGTCTGAACTTCAACTGCATCTGATTTGTTTTGTTTCAAATTCATTGTGGTAATGTCTAGAACCAAAATTAGATAAATGTTGTCTCTGTCCAAATATTTATGGACCTAACTGTATCATCTTGGAAAACCTATCACAGATTACCCAGATAACGGTCATTTTCTGAGAAACAGGGAGGTCGGAAATAAAATCCATAGAGATATGGGTCAATGGCCTCTTGGGCACATGTAATGGCATCAACAAACCACTAGAGCGAGAGCAAGGCTTGGAACGAGAGCAAGTCCCACAGGACTGCACAAAGTCCCTGACGTCACGAGACAAAGTAGGCCACCAAAAGGACCGACTCACCAAGTCTCTGGTACCAAAAATCCCAGGATGACCAGCCAATGCGGAACAATGAATATCAGACATCACACTCTTGTTCCACTGGTCTGGGACAAACAATTTCCCAACAGGGCAGTGCTCAGGTTTATCCTCCTGACACCCCTCCAGAGCCAGTTTCAAATTGGGCGAGATGGCGGAAAGTACTACACCCATCTTTCAAAATAACAGCAGGATCAGATAACTCAGGTGAAACTGCAAAGAAACTCCTTGAGAGGGCATCCGCCTTAACATTCTTAGTGCCAGGAAGAAAAGAAACCACAAAATTAAAACGTGTGAAAAACAAGGCCCACCTGGCCTGTCTAGGATTAAGTCGCTTGGCTGTTTCCAGATAAACCAGGTTCTTATGGTCGTGAGGACCACCACTTGATGTTTGGCTCCTTCCAGCCAATGTCTCCACTCCTCAAAGGCCACTTCATGGCCAACAACTCCCGATTACCCACGTCATAATTACGTTCAGTTGGAGAAAATTTTCGAGAGAAAAAGGCACAAGGGTTACTCTTAGAGGTCTCTGGATCCCTTTGGGACAAAACAGCACCTGTCCAATCTCAGAGGCATCAACCTCCACCTGAAACGGCAGAGAAACATCAGGTTGCCGTAGAACAGGAGCAGAAATGAATCTCTGCTTAAGTTCCTGAAATGCAGAAACTGCCTCAGGAGGCCAATTCACCACATCGGAACCCTTTTTGGTCAGATCAGTCAATGGTTTAACAATACCAGAGAAATTACCAATAAATTTACGTTAAAATTGGCAAAACCCAAAAATCTCCGAAGAGCCTTCAATGAAGTAGTTTGAACCCAATCACAGATGGCCTGAACCTTGACCGGGTCCATTTCAATAACAGACGGAGACAAAAAGAATCCCAGAAATGAGACCTTCTGTACGCCAAAAAGACACTTTGATCCCTTCACATACAGTGCATTCTCTCTCAAAATCTGGAACACAGTCCGAACATGTTTCACATGAGAGTCCCAGTCATTGGAAAAAATCAAGATATCATCCAAATAAACAATCAGAAATTTATCCACAAAATCCCTGAAAATATCATTCATGAAGGATTGGAAGACGGAAGGGGCATTAGTAAGCCCAAAGGGCATCACTAGGCATTCAAAATGCCCCTCTGGGGTATTAAACGGCGTCTTCCATTCATCCCCGTGCTTAATACGAATAAGGTTATACGCCCCCTGAGGTCAAGCTTGGTAAACCAACTAGCACTTTTCACTCTGGAAAACAGATCAGAAATCAAGGGTAATGGATATTGACATTTCACAGTGATCTTATTCAGGAGGCGATAATACACGGCCTCAATGAACCATCCTTTTTGGCCACAAAGAAAAAATCGGCACCCAAGGGTGAAGAGGATGGTCTGAAATGACACTTCTCCAATGACTCCTTGATATAAGATCGCATAGCATCGTGTTCAGGTACAGATAAATTAAAAAGGCGACCTTTAGGAAATTTACCACCAGGCACTAATTCAATAGCGCAATCGTAGCTCCTGTGAGGGGTAAGGATGTCAGATTTACTTTCACTAAACATATCAGAAAAATCTGTCAAAAAGTCAGGAGCATCCTGAGACTGGGGAGAGGCAGAAAAAACAGGAGTGGCAGCCCCAACTGGTCACAGACACAGATTTCCAATCCAAAACAGGATTATGAATCTGCAACCAAGGGAATCCCAGAACAATAATGTCATGCAGATTATGCAACACCAGAAATTTGCAACTCTCCTGATGATCTGGTTCAACCCTCATTATCACCTGAGTAGAAAATCGGGGTTTATTCTCCGCCAAAGAGGTAGAATCAATGCCCAATAGGGGAATTGACTTCTGCAGGGGTATCATGGGAAAGCCACAACGTTTGGCAAAGTCAAAATCCATCAGGTTAATAGCTGCTCCTGAATCAACAAAAGCCTGAGCCGAAAATATGGACATGGAGCAAATCAGGGTAACAGTCAATAGAAATTTAGTCTGAACACTACCCAAGACAACTGAGCGCGCAAAACGTCTTCCCCGCTTAGGGCAGATGGAAATACCATGAGAGGCGTCATCACAGTAGAAACATAACCCATTGCACTTTTGAAATTCATGATGTTGTGCCCCAGAAGTCACTCCATCACACTGCATGGGCTCAGGAGCTGGCCCACAAGGCAACACCATCTCACGCATACCTCTGCGCTCACGCAAACGTCTGTCAATTTGAATAGCCAAAGACATAGAATCATTGAGACCAGAGGGTACAGGGAATCCCACCATAACGTCCTTTACATTCTCTGACAGACCCTTCCGAAAAAGGGCTGCCAAAGCATCATCATTCCATTTGGTCAGGACTGCCCACTTTCGAAATTTCTGACAGTACAGTTCAGCGGCTTCACAGCCCTGACTTAATGCCAACAAGGTCTTCTCAGCATGATCAGTGACATTAGGTTCATCGTACAACAACCCCAGAGCCTGAAAAAATACATCAACATCATTCAAAACAGGATCCCCAGGTGTCAGGGAAAAAGCCCAATCCTGAGGGTCGCCGCGCAGGAGAGAGATGACAATTTGAACCTGCTGTGCTGCATTCCCTGAGGACTTAGGCTTCAAGGCGAAAAACAACTTACATTATTTTTGAAATTCAGAAATTTAGCCCGATCCCCCAAAAACAAATCTAGCATGGGAATCCTAGGTTCCACAACCGGCAACCCAGCAAGATAGGTAGCAATACTCCGAACCTCAGTGGCAAGCTGATCCACACGGCCAGACAACTGTGCAACTCCATTGAGAGAAAAAAAAATCCTCCTCAGCACCCACAGAAATAGAAGGAAAAATGCAATAAACAGAGAAAAAAAAAATCTCTGACAACTCTGACAACTTTTTTTTTTTCTTTCCACACTAATTTTCCCTTCTGTGAGTACCATACAATTTCAGCTTGGCCGGTGATACTGCTGTGTTTAGGTAGCTGAGGAGAAAAAGCAAAAACAGTAATACACCAGAGAGGCTGGAACCTATTGGATAGCAGTAACCTGAACTAACCACACATCTAGAGGTAGCCGTGGAGCGTTCCTACGTTGATCCTAGACACCTCGTCACAGCCTGAGAGATAACTACACCTAAAGGCAGAAAGAGGAAAGCTATCTGCCCCGGAGCAGATCCCCAAAGAAAATAGGAAGCCCCCAAACAAATAATGGCGGTTAGACAAGAAGAAGCACGGACAAGACAGAAAATAGAATGAGCAAACGCTGGGGCCCAATCTGTCTAGACAGAAAAGTACAGGAAAGGATTCTTACTGCAATCCAAAAAAAAACCCTAAAAAATACCAACTCTTCTGATTGCAAAAACACCTGAGATCACACGATCTCTACCACCTAAATCAGATCTCTGGTGTAACAAAACTAAGCCGCAGCCACTGAAAAAACAGGAAAAAGCAAATGAACAAATAACAGTGGCTTCAGATAAACTGAGAGGAGCACAGGCCATCAGGAGGGGACCCGGCTGACCTCCACAGAAGTGCAGGGAACAATGCAAAAAGCAAGCACAAAAATAAAAGCAGAAAATATCTTATCTGAAAGCAGAAGATGCAGGCAAGACTGAGCAAACTTCCAAATGAACCAGGAACCACAATTGAGACAAGAACAATTGATCACCGGCGACCATCATGGGAGGGAACCTCCCTTATATCAGTCCAGTCCATGATCCCAGATTGCCATTCCTCGCTGTGAGGTTCAGTACTTTCTGCAACCACCAGAGGGAGCCTCTGCTCAGAAACCATCTCCAGCACATTCATAACACCCCCCATCCCCACTCTAAATCCCCACACACATGAAATTACCATCCCCACTCCAAATCCCTCCACACACATTAAATCCCCCATCCCCATTCCACATCCCTCCACACACATTAAATCCCCATCCAGACTTCAAATCCCCCACACACATTAAATCCCCCCATCCCCACTCCAAATCCCTCCACACACAATAAATTCCCCATCCCCACTCTAAATCCCTCCAAACACATTAAATCCCGCCATCCCCATTCCAAATCCCTCCACACATTAAGTACTCCAACCCCACTCGAAATCCCTCCACACACACATTATATTCCCCATCCCCACTCCAAATCCCTCCACACACATTAAATTCCCCCATCCCCACTCCAAATCCTCCACACACATTAAATCCCCCATCCCCACTCGAAATCCCTCCACACATATTAAATCCCCCCATCCCCACCCCAAATCCCTTCACACATTAAGTACGCCCCATCCTCACGCCAAATCCCCCCACACATTAAGTACCTCCCATTCCCATGCCTAATCGCCTACACATTAAATCACCCATTCCCACTTCAAAACCCCCCACACACATTAAATCCCACATCCCCACTCGAAATCCCCCACACACATTAAATCCCCCATCCCCACTCGAAATCCGTCCACACACATTAAATCCCCCCATCCCCACCCCAAATCCCTTCACACATTAAGTACGCCCCATCCTCACGCCAAATCCCCCCACACATTAAGTACCTCCCATTTCCATGCCTAACCCCCACACACATTAAATCCCCACTCCAAATCCCATCCCTCCACACATTAAGTACCCTCCATCACCAAACCAAATCCCCTCCTCACATTAAGTACCCCCATCCCCATGCCAAATCCCATTAAGACTAAGTACCCCCCAATCCTCATGCCAAATCCCCTATACATTAAGTACCTCATCCCCAGGCCAAATCCCCCCATATATTAAGTACTCCATCCTCACACCAAATCCCCAACACATTAAGTACCCCCATCCCTACTCCAAATCTCCCCACACATTAAATAACCCCCATCCCCATGTCCAATTCCCCACAAATATTAAGTACCCCATCCCCATGCCAAATCCCCCCACATACATAAAATCCCCATCCCCACTCCATATGCCCCCACACATATTAAATCCCCCCATCCCCACTCCACATATATTAAATCCCCCATCCCGATTAAAAATCCCCAAACACATTAAATCCCCTCATCCCCACTCCACATACCCACACACATAAAATCCCCCCATCCCCACTCCAAACCCCCCCACACATTAAATCCCCATCCCTACTTCAAATCCACACACACACATAAAATCCCCCATCCCCACTCCATATGCCACCACACACATTAAATCCCCCATCCCCACTCCAAGTCTCCACACACAATAAATCACAATCCCCGCTCCAAATCCCTCCACACACATTAAATCACCCCATCCCCACTCCAAATCCCTCCACACACATTAAATCCCCATCCCAACTCCAAATTCCCCCACACACATTAAATCCCCCCATCCCCACTCCAAATCCCTCCACACACAGTAAATTCCCCCATCCCCACTCCAAATCCCTCCACACACATTAAATCCCCCCATCCCACTCGAAATCCCTCCACACATTAAGTACCCCCATCCCCACTTGAAATCCCTCCACATACATTAAATCCCCCCATCCCCACTTCAAATCCCTCCACACACATTAAATCCCCCAATCCCCACTCGAAATCCCTCCACACACAATAAATCCCCCATCCCAACTCCAAATCCCTCTACACATTAAGTATCCCCATCCCCATGCCAAACCCCCACACATTAAGTACCTCCCATTCCCACGCCAAATCCCCCACACATTAAATCCCCCATCCCCTCTCCAAATCCCCCCACACATATTAAATCCCACATCCCCACTCCAAATCCCCCACACATAAAATCCCCCATCCCCTCTCCATATGCCCCCACACACATTAAATCCCCCCATCCCCACTCAAAATCCCTCCACACACATTAAATCCCCCCATCCCCACTCCAAATCCCATCCCTCCACACATTAAGTACCCCCAACCCCACGCCAAATCCGCCCACACATTAAGTACCCTCATCCCCATGCCAAATCCCCCTACAGATTAAGTACCCCCAATCCTCATGCCAAATCCCCCTACACATTAAGTACCCCATTCCCAGGCCAAATCCCCCCACACATTAAGTACCCCATCCTCACGCCAAATCCCCAACACATTAAGTACCCCCCATCCCTACTCCAAATCTCCCCACACATTAAATAAACCCCATCCCCACTCCAAATCTCCCACACATTAAATAACCCCCATACCCATGCCAAAATCTCCACAAACATTAAGTACCCCCATCCCCATGCCAAATCCCCCACACATTAAGTACCCTCATCCACATGCCAGATCCCCCCACACATTAAGTACCCCATCCCTACTCCAAATCCCCCCACAAATTAAGTACCCCATCCCTACTCCAAATCCCCCCACAAATTAAGAACCCCCATTCTTACTCCAAATCCCCCCACAGATTAAGTACCCCATCCCTATTCCAAATCCCCCCACACATTAATTACCCCATCCCTACTCCAAATCTCCCCGCACATTAAATAACTCCCCATTCTACTCCAAATCCCTCCCACACAATAAGTACACCATCCCTACTCCAAATCCCCCCACACATTAAGTACCCCATTCCTACTCCAAATCTCCCCACACTTTAAATAACCTCATCCCCACTCCAAATCTCCCCACACATTAAATAACCCTCATCCCCTCTCCAAATCCTCCCACTCATTAAATAACCCCCATCCCCATGCCAAAATCCCCCCAACATTAAGTAGCCCCATCCCCACGCCAAATTCCCCCACACATTAAGTACCCTCATCCCACGCCAGATCCCCCCACACATTAATTCCCATCCCCACTCCAAATCCCCCAACACATTAATACCCCCATCCCCATGCCAAATCCCCCAAACATTAAGTACCCATCCCCACGCCAAATCCCCCCACACGTTAAGTACCCCATCCCTACTCCAAATCCCCCACACATTAAGTACCCCATCCCACTCCAAATCTCCCCACACATTAAATAACCCCATCCCTATGCCAAATCCTCCACACATTAAGTACCCTCATCCCCACGCCAGATCCCCCACACATTAAGTACCCCATCCCTACTCCAAATCCCCCACAAATTGATACCCCATCCCTACTCCAAATCCCCCACACATTAAGTACCCCATCCCTCTCCAAATCTCCCCACACATTAAATAACCAACATCCCCATGCCAAATCCCCCCACACATTAAGTACCCCATCCCCAAGACAAATCCCCCCACACATTAAATAACCCCCATCATCCCACTCCAAATCTCCCCACACATTAAATAACCCCATCCCCATGCCAAATCCCCCAACATTAAGTACCCCCATCCCACGCCAAATTCCCCCACACATTAAGTACCCTCATCCCCATGCCAGATCCCCCACACATTAATTACCCCATCCCCACTCCAAATCTCCCCAACACATTAAATAACCCCCATCCCCATGCCAAATCCCCCACACATTAAGTACCCCATCCCCACGCCAAATCCCCCCACACATTAAGTACCCCCATCCCTATGCCAAATCCGCTCACACATTAATACCCCATCCCCATCGCCAGATCCCCCACACATTAAGTACCCCAACCCTACTCCAAATCCCCCACAAATTGAGTACCCCATCCCTACTCAAATCCCCCACACATTAAGTACCCCATCCCTACTCCAAATCTCCCCACACATTAAATAACCAACATCCCCATGCCAAATCCCCCCAACATTAAGTACCCCATCCCCAAGACAAATCCCCCCACACATTAAATAACCCCCCTCATCCCCACTCCAAATCTCCCCACACATTAAATAACTCCCATCCCACTCCTTAATCTTCGGTGGTTTCTTCAGCTCCAGAGTGGAGCACTTACCATTATCACAGATGCTCTTCGTGCTTCTGGGCACCGGTGACTGACGTCAGCAGCGTGATCAGATGACATGATCATGCTGCTGGCATAGCTCTGACCCGGTGGTCAGAGCTTCAGTTGTACTCGTGTCTGTACAGACGCGAGTATAATTGATCCCTGGGAGCCAGCGCTTTGTAGCTTCTCTGTGCAGAACATTTGCACTGGTCTGTTAACTGAAAGGGCCCAATACTCCCTTGTCCGAGGGCTCTGTGGTGGCATAGTGCATGGAAGTTAGGAGAGTTAGCACCTAGAAAAGAAGCCGGAAAGGAACATACTGAAAGGGGAGTCTTTGGAAGTGCGACTAACTTACCTGAGGGTTGCTGGACCCCTCTCTTGGAGGACACAGTGCCCGGCTGGAATCTGTATGCTCATAACAGACTGTGAGTAAAACCTTGAAACTGCAACAGAACTGTTTCCCTGATTTTTCCAGCAACGCACACTCCCCTCTGCTACATCCCTCTGCATCATTGCCACAGTCTCACCTGTAGGAGACTTTACACCTAGCTGCACAACACCATCCCTTCCAGAGGACCTGAACAGCAGCGCTGGTCCCCCTGACCAGGTACTACAGGTGGCGTCACGAATCATCATACGAACACTAATCCCCTGTAAATATCCCCATTTTTGGTGAGCGCCCAGGGCCACGGACCGAGCCGTGGCTGCCCGTGATATCCCCCATAGAAATCGACGGGCTTGGTGCCGAGTACCTCACGGCCCTGGTGGGCGGCTCACTAGCACCCGGAGAAGAGATTTGCATACATGCAGTCACATGCCGACTAGAATGTATGCCTTGGCTTAATGCAAATGTATTGAGCAAGGTCGGATCAGTCTAGTTGGAATGTGGCTGGAAGTAAAAAAAATCGCAGTGAGGATTTACAAGTCTGCAGTCACATAGAATGTCAACAGATTTTTAGTTATAGACCGGAAAACCCCTTTAATTGTTTTAGTCTCTTGAATGATACAGATATTCAATTGAGAGAGTGATAACAAGACAGGACAGCTACTAGCAGCAGTGCTATACTGTCCTGCTGCATTTGAATTACAATTGCACAGTATTTTTCATTTTTAACTCCTTTACCCCAAGGGTGGTTTACACGTTAATGAACAGGGCCAATTTTTACAATTCTGACCACTGTCCCTTTATGAGGTATGCAAATTGCCTCTTCAAACAAAGAGGACTTGTACTCTATAGCGCCACCTATTGGAAGTAGCGATCCTACAAGTCACAATCAACCCTTTAACGAGTCTTGTAATATGACTTAGGATAAAAGCCAAATCAGAATCTCCATTTGCAGACACGGTGTTTCGGACTATTGGTCCTCGTCAGTGCAAAGTAGGAGAGATCTGATTTGGCTAGATGAGAGGCTCTGGACTAAGGTCTAGGGGGTAAGGTTTCTCCTTGTGGAGAGTGACATACCAGCTCTGGCGTGTCGAGGTAAGGAGGCTTATTCGCCATGCAATGCTCCTCTGGGAGTAGACTTTTATCCTAAGTCATATTACAAGACTCGTTAAAGGGTTGATTGTGACTTGTAGGATCGCTACTTCCAATAGGTGGCGCTATAGAGTTCAAGTCCTCTTTGTTTGAAGAGGCAATTTGTATATTAAAATTTCCCAGAGGAGCATTGCACGGCAAATAAGCCTCCTTACCTCGACACGCCAGAGCTGGTATGTCACTCTCCACAAGGAGAAACCTTACCCCCTAGACCTTTATGAGGTAGTAACTCTGGAACGCTTCCATGGATCCCAGTGATTCTGACATTGTTTTCTCGAGTCGTGACATATTGTACTTCATGTTAGTGGTAAAATTTCTTCGATATAATTTGCGTTTATTTGTGAAAAAAACGGAAATTTGGCGGAATTTTTTAAAATTTCGCAATTTTTCAACTTTGAATTTTCATGCTCTTAATCACAGAGATATGGCACACAAAATACTTAATAAGTAACATTTCCCACATGTCTACTTTACATCAGCAAAATTTTGAACCAAAATTTTTTTTTGGTACAAAGTTATAAGGGTTCAAAGTTAATCAGCGATTTCTCATTTTTACACCATTTTTGGTGGGGGACCACATCACATTTGAAGTCACTTTGAGGGGTCTATATGATAGAAAATACCCAAAAGGGATACCATTCAAAAACTGCACCCCTCAAGGTGCTCAAAACCACATTCAAGAAGTTTATTAACCCTTCAGGTGCTTCACAGGAATTTTTAGAATGTTTAAAAAAAATGAACATTTAACTTTTTTTTCACAAAAAAAATTATTTCAGGTCCAATTTTCTTTTTATTTTCCCAACGGTAACAGGAGAAATTGGACCCCAAAAGTTATTGTGCAATTTGTCCTGAGTACGCTGATACACAATATGTGGGGGGGAAACACTGTTTCGGCGCACGGCAGAGCTCGGAAGGGAAGGAGCGCCCTTTGACTTTTTCAATGCAGAATTGGCTGGAATTGAGATCGGACGCTATGCCACATTTGGAGAGCCCCTGATGTGCCTAAACAGTGAAATCCCACAATTCTAACCCCAACACACAAATATCCCTAATCCCAACTCTAACTCTAATCCTAACCCTAACCCTAATCCCAACCCTAATGCTAACCCTAACCCCAATGGGAAAATGGAAATAACTACATTTTTTTAATTTTATTATTTTTCCCTAACTAAGGGGGTGATAAAGGGGGGCTTGATTTACTATTTATAGCGGGTTTTTTATCGGGTTTTTATGTTTGGCAGCTGTCACACGCTAAAAGACGCTTTTTATTGCGAAAAATAGTTGTTGCATCATCACATTTTGAGAGCTATAATTTTTCCATATTTTGGCCCACAGAGTCATGTGAGGTCTTATTTTTTGCAGGACGAGTTGACGTTTTTATTGATACCATTTTCGGGCACATGACATTTTTTGATCACTTTTTATTACGATTTTTGGGAGGCAGAATGAACAAAAACCAGCAATTCAAGAATTTCTTTGGGGGGGGCCTTTATACGGTTCCGTGTGTGGTAAAATTGATAATGCGGTTTTATTCTTTGGTCAGTAAGATTACAGCAATACCTCATTTATATCTTTTTTTATGTTTTAGCGCTTTTATACAATAAAAACAATTTTATATAAAAAATAATTATTTTTGCATCGCTTTATTCTGCGAGCTATAACTTTTATATTTTTTCACTGATGATGCTTGTTTTTTGCGGGACAAGATGACGTTTTCAGCGGTACCTTGTTTATTTATATCTGGCTTTTTAATCGCGTGTTATTCCACTTTTTGTTCGGCGGTATGATGATAAAGCAGTTTTTTCGCCTTGTTTTTTTTCTTTTTTTTAAGGGGTTCACTAAAGGGGTTAACTAGTGGGACAGTTTTATAGGGCGGATCGTTACGGACGTGGCGATACTATATATGTGTACTTTTATAGTTTTGTTTTTTTTTACTTACATAAAGAAATTAATTTATTGGGGAATATTTTTTTTTAATTTATTTAGGATTTTTTTAAATTATTTTTACACATGTTAATTTTTTTTTTTACTTTTTTACTTTGTCCCAGGGTGGGACATCACTGTATAATATCAGATCGCTGGTCTGGCAGTTTGCACAGCACTCTGTCAGACCAGCGATCTCACAGGCAGTGCTGCAGGCTTTCTCAGCGCCTGCTCTCAGCCGGCACTGAAAAAGCCGCCTCCCTTCAGGACCCGGAAGGACCTCGCGGCCATCTTGGATCTGGGGTACCTGCAGTGAGGAGAGTCCCTCGGAACAGCGCAACACATCGCGCTGTTCTGAGGGTTTCAGGGAAGCACACAGGGAGCCCCCTCCCTGCACGATGCTTCCCTGTGCTCCCGGTACACTGCGATCATGTTTGTTAGCAGTGTGCCAGGGGTTATTGTGCCAAGAGCAGTGCGTGACCCTCCTGGCACATAGTGCCGGGTGTCAGCTGCAAAGGCTTCCTAAGCATTTTAAAAGGTCCCTTAGTCTGTTTCACTAGGCTCAACAATCATGGGGAAGACTGCTGAATTGACAGATGTCCAGAAGGTAGTAATTGACACGCTCCACAAGAAGGGTAAGCCACAAAAGGTTATTGCTAAAGAAGCTGGCTGTTCACAGAGTGCTGTATCCAAGCATATTAATGGAAAGTTGAGGGGAAGAAAAAAAAAGTGTGGTAGAAAAAGGTGTACAAGCAACCGAGATAACCGCAGCCTTGAAAGGATTGTTAAGAAAAAGACATTCAAAAATTTGGGGGAGTTTCACAAGGAGTGGACTGCTGCTGGAGTCATTGCTTCAAAAGCCACCACACACAGACATATCCAGGACATGGGCTATAAGTGTCACATTCTTGTGTCAAGCCACACATGACCAATAGACAACGCCAGAAGTATCTTACCTGGGCCAAGGAGAAAAAGAACTGAACTGTTGCTCTGTGGTCCAAAGTGTTGTTTTCAAATGAAAGTAAATTTTGCATTTCATTTGGAAATCAAGGTCCCAGAGTCTGGAGGAAGAGTGGAGAGGCCACAATCCAAGCTGCTTGAGGTCTAGTGTGAAGTTTCCACAATCAGTGATGGTTTGGGGAGCCATGTCACCTGCTGGTGTAGGTCCACTGTGTTTTATCAAGACTAAAGTCAGCACAGTCGTCTACCAGGAAATTTTAGAGCACTTTCATTCTTCCCTCTGCTGACAAGCTTTTTGGAGATGGAAATTTAATTTTCCAGCAGGACTTGGTACCTGTCCACACTGTCAAAAGTACCAATACCTGGTTTGAAAACAACAGTATCACTGTGCTTGATCGGTCAGCAAACTCGCCTGACCTTAACCCCATAGAGAACCTATGAGGTATTGCCAATAGGAAGATGAGAGACACCAGACCCAACAATGCAGATGAGCTGAAGGCTGCTATCAAAGCAACCTGGGCTTCCGTAACACCTCAGCAGTGCCACAGGTTGATCACTACCATGTCACGCCGCATTGATGCAGTAAGTGATGCAAATGAAGCCCCGACCAAGTATTCAGTGCGTTTTCTGAGCATAAATTACAGTAGGCCAACATTTGGATTTTAAAATCATTTTTCAAGCTGGTTTATACAGGTGATTTCTCATAATGAATTATCTTATGAATTATCTTATATTTGTCCACTTTGTTAGAGGACCACATGTTAGGGTTGGCGGAACGCACTTATCAAAAATAATAATAAAGTGCGTTCACAACCGTGCAGAGATGTTAAACTGCAGCTAATGTGAAAAATGGCAGACCAGGGCTGCGAGCCAAAACTATAAACACACTGAGTTGAACATCACTCAGTGTGAACAGAAACTAAGAAGCAAGCAAGCTCTGTTACTCCTCAGAGCATCAACATAGCAGCGCTCTAGAAGCAATACCCTGTTAGACTTCACAGGCGTACAGAAAGCGTGACGCTAGTGGGGGTCCCTATCGCTTAACGCCCCAGGAAGACTAGGCTGGTGGTTGTGCTCGTTCCTTGACTTTGCTGTGCTAACCCCACACAGGACGGGAAACAGATACCGAGCCAAGCGGGAGTTCCCTCCCTACACTGCCTGACAAAAACTAAGTCACACTCGTGCACACAGAGTGGCAGCGCATCCACTCACACACAAACAGGAATGATACTAGCGCACCGACATGCGCTCCTGAGGACCTTTTATACACAAGGCTCAAGTCCAGCCATACAGGACCTTGCCCGTGGACCAACCTGAAACTACCACATCACCAAAGCAGCTGACGTTCGAACACCAATGAGAAGGCCCACATCATGGACATGCTCAGCAGGGTGAAATCCGGACTTAGGCTCCAGAGCAGAACGCTGCACGTGTAAACAAGTAGTTACCATAGCCTTATCTGGAGATCCAGCAGTAATTACACATACAGCACGAGCCTGGGCAAGGCGCTGGAAGCAGAGTCTGTGCTGAGCAGTCATCCCAGTGGCCGAGTCAGAATGGGAGACCACTGCACCAAACAAGGCTTGGGATCTATCCCATGCAACAGGGGAATCCCGACGCCTAACATCACATCTTGCATAAACCATTGGTTTAGACCCTGTGGATATGCCTGTTTAGGGTATATGAACATCACAGAGGAATTCTCAGTTTAGATTAGAGCTGTTCATGTACTACACGGACAGCTTTTCATCTAAAATATCCTTCCTGTAAGTTTACTTTTTCCTTCAGGACAAATGTCTTGCTAGAGAAGGTTTAACCCATGGCAAACCTAGCTGTTAGCCAGGAACTGTTCTAAAGGTGATTGGATGATTCACAGCCATTGACATTAGACCCCTCTAAATCCAAGTAACAGGACATTGCCTTTATCTTAGAACTGCTTTAAAGTAGGCTTTGGATGACCCCATCAGCAGCTCATTTCAGGCCAAATGAGATGAAATTCCATAGCAATAGACACAATCTCTCTCTTCCCAAGATAGGAATGTAATGTCATTTACTCTGTGAAAGAGGTCAAAACCGGTTCACTGCACAATTGATCAATGACTACAGTTGGCCTGGAAATGATTCAGGATGGAATAATCTTCGTGAATGAATAACATATTATGTTTATTCAACACATGAAAATGATCACTTTACTATTCTAAAATGACAGCAAGGGAAGCTTTAAATACCGTACATTGAAATGTTGGAAAATATGCCCTAAAACCCATGCAAGATGACACACCTCCTACAGAAAAAATAGAGTCAGTCAGTGGATGCGCTGACTTTACAACCAATACAAACAATAATCTGTGAAAATTATTTTAGCACTATCTATTTATCTATCTATCTATCAATCTATCTATCTATATTAGAAAAAATGGAACAGCACACTATTTATCTAAACATAGTGGGTGCAGGGCCTCCCAAGCAAATAATCTGTTATTTGCAAAAATATAGAAACAAAAAAAGCAGGCAGCACTTCAATATTTCCCAAAAGATAAGGTAGACTTTATTCAACCCATAAGGCTGGATTCGCATAGCGTTTGGCAGGTCCGTTTAACGGATAGCGCTACACCTTAGCGGCATGCATTAGCGATGTGCCGTCATTCTGTGACTGACCCTCGGACGCGGTCTGCAGCGTTCGGGGGTCCGTCACAGCTAGCGCAGATAGAGAAGCTGCGCCAGTGTGATCGGTAAACGCGATCACAATATGACAGTAGAGTTATTGCAGTCCGTCAACGTTATGCGTTGAACGGACTGCATTAACGCTATGTGAACCTGGCCTAAGGCATGGCGATGTTTCGGTTTACTATGGACCTTTCTCAACCTGCGAAAAGGCTGTACAAACAGATATACATAGGGGTAGTTTAAAAAGATACAATTTACATATCATTCATAAAAAACTATATCAATATACAGTACATAATCATATGTACCAAGTACTTACAATCATCTTTCTAAAGTACCTGTGACTGAAAGTGCTCAGTGACAATAATCATTTATGCTAATAGTTCATATTATACATACAATTGATAAATTGATTCATATGCGTCATACATTTTGGGAATGACTCACCCAGGTATCTATTGTTATAATCCATATTGAAGTTGATACACACATCCTTTTTGGTGACTGTGTAAAGTTAATG
Source organism: Oophaga sylvatica (assembly GCA_033576555.1). Lineage (NCBI taxonomy): Eukaryota > Metazoa > Chordata > Amphibia > Anura > Dendrobatidae > Oophaga > Oophaga sylvatica. Next base: position 80,611 of record JARQOD010000238.1, read on the forward strand.
AGCATGTGCTTCATCAGTCTGTCAGCCAATGAGAGCGCGAATAGGTTAAAGTTTACCCATGCCCATTGAGTCAGATCTTTTGAACAATTTGCATTTCAATTTGTGAGAATCGTAAAATGTTAGTCCATCCTTAAGTCTGATGCCCTAATCCACCTCTCTTTTTGCTACTCCTCTGCGCTATTGAATGTGCTAGAGATGGTTTCTGAGCAGAGGCTCCCTCTTTTGGTTACAGACAGTACTGAACCTTTCAGCAAGGAATGGCAATCTGGGATCACGGACTGGTCTGATATAAGGGAGGTTCCCTCTCATGATGGTTGCCGGTGATCAATTGTTCTTGTCTCAATTGTGGTTCCTGGTTCATTTGGAAGTTTGCTGAGTCTTGCCTGCATCTTCTGCTATCAGATAAGATATTTTCTGCTTTTATTTTTGTGCTTGCTTTTTGCATTGTTCCCTGCACTTCTGTGGAGGTCAGCCAGGTCCCCTCCGGGGGCTTGTGCTCCTCTCAGTTTATCTGGAGCCACTGTTGTTTGTTCATTTGCTTTTTCCTGTTTTTTCAGTGGCTGCGACTTAGTTTTGTTACACCAGAGATCTGATTAGGTGGTAGAGATCGTGTGATCTCAGGTATTTTTGCAATCAGAAGAGTTGGTATTTTTTAGGGTTTTTTTGGATTGCAGTGAGTATCCTTTCCTGTACTTTTCTTGAAAAAGCAGAGTGGACTGACAGCACTAACTGCATTGGGGCGCTCGTCTCACAGCCAAGGAACCTTCTTGGACACGTAATCAATTGAAATAGAAGAAACAGCGCTCCATCCAGGTGAAATAATTTTCAAAAAGCTTTAATCCGCCATATAAATGCGAAGTTTCGACCCATAACAGGTCTTTTTTTTTAGGGTTTTTTTTGGATTGCAGTGAGTATCCTTTCCTGTACTTTTCTGTCTAGACAGATTGGGCCTCAGCATTTGCTCATTCTATTTTCTGTCTGTGTCCATGCTTCTTCTTGTCTAACCGCCATTACATGTTTGGGGGCTTCCTATTTTCTTTGGGGATCTGCTCCGGGGCAGATAGCTTTCATCTTTCTGCCTTTAGATGTAGTTATCTCTCAGGCTGTGACGAGGCGTCTAGGATCAATGTAGGAACGTTCCACGGGTACCTCTAGTTGTGTGGTTAGTTCAGGTTACTACAATCCAATAGGTTCCAGCCTCTCTGGAGTATTGCCGTTTTTGCTTATTCTCCTCAGCTACCAAAACATAACAGTATCACCGGCCCAAACTGAAAATTATATGGTACTCACAGAAGGGAAAAATAGTGTGGAAAAAAAAAAAAAGTTGTCAGAGTTGTCAGAGATTTTTTTTTTTCCCTGTTTGTTGCATTTTTTTCCCTCTTTTTCTCTGGGTGCTGAGGAGGAATTTTTTCTCTCAATGGAGCTTGCACAGTTGTCTGGCCGTGTGGATCAGCTTGCCACTGAGGTTCGGAGTATTCCTACCTATCTTGCTGGGTTGCCGGTTGTGGAACCTAGGATTCGCATGCCAGATTTGTTTTTGGGGGATAGGGCTAAATTTCCCAGGGAACGCAGCACAGCAGGTTCAAATTGTCATCTCTCTCCTGCGCGACGACCCTCAGGATTGGGCTTTTTCCCTGACACCTGGGGATCCTGTTTTGAATGATGTTGATGTATTTTTTCTGGCTCTGGGGTTATTGTACGATGAACCTAATGTCACTGATCAAGCTGAAAAAACCTTGTTGGCATTAAATCAGGGTCTTGAAGACGCTGAGTTGTACTGTCAGAAATTCCAAAAGAGGGCAGTCCTGACCAAATGGAATGATGATGCTTTGGCAGCCCTTTTTCGGAAGGGGCTGTCAGAGAATGTAAAGGATGTTATGGTGGGATTCCCTGCTCCCTCTGGTCTCAATGATTCTATGTCATTGGCTATTCAAATTGACAGACGTTTGCGTGAGCGCAGAGGTATGCGTGAGATAGTGTTGCCTTGTGAGCCAGCATCTGAGCCCATGCAGTGTGATAGAGTGACTTCTGGGGCACAGCGTCATGAGTTTCGAAAGCGCAATCGGTTATGTTTCTACTGTGGTGACGCCTCTCATGTTATTTCAGTCTGCCCTAAGCGGGGAAGACGTTTTGCACACTCAGTTGTCTTGGGTAGTGTTCAGACTAAATTTCTGTTAACTGTTACCCTGATTTGCTCCCTGTCCACATTTTCTGCTCAGGCTTTTGTTGATTCAGGAGCAGCTATTAACCTGATGGATTTTGACTTTGCCAAACGTTGTGGGTTTCCCATGATACCCCTGCGGAAGTCTATTCCCCTTTTGGGCATTGATTCTACTCCTTTGGCGGAGAATAAACCCCAGTTTTCTACTCAGGTGATAATGAGGGTTGAACTAGATCATCAGGAGAGTTGCAAATTTCTGGTGCTGTATAATCTGCATGACATTATTGTACTAGGTTTTCCTTGGTTACAGTCTCATAATCCTGTTTTGGATTGGAAATCTGTGTCTGTGACCAGTTGGGGCTGCCAATGTGTTAATGCCGACACTCCTGTTTTTTCTGCCTTTCCCCAGTCTCATGATGTTCCTGACTTTTTGACTGATTTTTCGGATGTATTTAGTGAAAGTACATCTGCATCTTGGCCCCCTCACAGGAACTATGATTGCGCTATTGAATTAGTGCCTGGTGGTAAATTTCCTAAAGGTCGCCTTTTTAACTTGTCTGTACCTGAACACGATGCTATGCGATCTTATATCAAGGAGTCATTGGAGAAGGGTCATATCAGACCATCCTCTTCACCCTTAGGTACCGGTTTTTTCTTTGTGGCCAAAAAGGATGGTTCATTGAGGCAGTGTATTGATTGTCGTCTCTTGAATAAGATCACTGTGAAGTATCAATATCCGTCACCTTGATTTCTGACCTGTTTTCCAGGGTGAAAAGTGCTAGTTGATTTACCAAGCTTGACCTCAGGGGGGCGTATAACCTTATTCACATTAAGCACGGGGATGAATGGAAGACGGCGTTTAATACCCCAGAGGGGCATTTTGAGTACCTAGTGATGCCCTTTGGGCTCACTAATGCTCCTTCCATCTTCCAATCCTTCATGAATGATATTTTCAGGGATTTTGTGGATAAATTTCTGATTGTTTATTTGGATGATATCTTGATTTTTTCCAATGACTGGGACTCTCATGTGAAACACGTTCAGACTGTGTTCCAGATTTTGAGAGAGAATGCACTGTATGTGAAGGGATCAAAGTTTCTTTTTGGCGTACAGAAGGTCTCATTTCTGGGATTCATTTTGTCTCCGTCTGTTATTGAAATGGACCCGGTCAAGGTTCAGGCCATCTGTGATTGAGTTCAACCTACTTCATTAAAGGCTCTTCAGAGATTTTGGGGTTTTGCCATTTTTTATCGTAAATTTATTGGTAATTTCTCCGGTATTGTTAAACCATTGACTGATTTGACCAAAAAGGGTTCTGATGTGGTGAATTGGCCTCCTGAGGCAGTCTCTGCGTTTCAGGAACTTAAGCAGAGATTCACTTCTGCTCCTGTTCTACGGCAGCCTGATGTTTCTCTACCGTTTCAGGTGGAGGTTGATGCATCTGAAATTGGGGCAAGTGCCGTTTTGTCCCAAAGAGATCTAGAGACCTCTAAGAGTAACCCTTGTGTCTTTTTCTCTCAAAATTTTTCTCCAACTAAACGTAATTATGACGTGGGTAATCTGGAGTTATTGGCCATGAAGTGGGAATTTGAAGAGTGGAGACATTGGCTGGAAGGAGCCAAACATCAGGTGGTGGTCCTCACGGACCATAAGAATCTGGTTTATCTCGAATCAGCCAAGCGACTTAATCCTAGACAGGCCAGGTGGGCCTTGTTTTTCACACGTTTTAATTTTGTGGTTTCTTTTCTTCCTGGCACTAAGAATGTTAAGGCGGATGCCCTCTCGAGGAGTTTCTTTGCGGACTCTCCTGAGTTATCTGATCCTACTGTTATTTTGAAAGAGGGTGTAGTTCTTTCCGCCATCTCGCCCAATTTGAGACTGGCTCTGGAAGGGTGTCAGGAGGATAAACCTGAGTGCTGCCCTATTGGGAAATTGTTTGTCCCAAACCAGTGGAAGAAGAGTGTGATGTCTGAGATTCATTGTTCCGCGTTGGCTGGTCATCCCGGGATTTTTGGTACCAGAGACTTGGTGAGTCGGTCCTTTTGGTGGCCTACTTTGTCTTGTGACGTCAGGGAATTTGTTCAGTCCTGTGGGACTTGCTCTCGCTCTAGTGGTTTGTTAATGCCATTACCTGTGCCCAAGAGGCCATGGACCCATATCTCTATGGATTTTATTTCCGACCTCCCTGTTTCTCAGAGAATGACCGTTATCTGGGTAATCTGTGATAGGTTTTCCAAGATGATACATCTTTTGCCATTACCTAAGTTGCCTTCCTCCGCCGAATTGGTGCCTTTGTTCCTTCAGCACGTGGTTCGGTTACATGGCATTCTGGAGAACATTGTGTCTGACAGAGGAGTCCAGTTTGTTTCCAGATTTTGGAGGACATTTGTTTCTAAACTTGGTGTTCAATTATCTTTCTCCTCTGCTTTTCATCCTCAGACCAATGGACAAACCGAGAGAACAAACCAGACCTTGGAGACTTATTTGAGATGTTTTGTGTCTGCTGATCAAGATGACTGGGTCTCTTTTTTGTCTTTGACTGAGTTTGCTCTTAATTATAGGGCTAGCTCTGCCACCTTGATGTCTCCATTTTTCTGCAATTCTTGGTTTCACCCTCGATTTTCTTCGGGACAGGCGGAGGCTTCTGTCTGTCCGGGTGTTGACTCTGTTGTGGAGCGTATGCAGCAGATTTGGGACCACGTAGTGGAGAGGTTGTCTCTCTCTCAGAAGAAGGCCCAACGGTTTGCCAACCGGCATAGGACTGATGGTCCTCGGTTTAAAGTGGGGGACTTGGTTTGGTTGTCCTCAAGACATATCCCTGTGAGGGTTGCATCTCCAAAGTTTAAGCCTAAGTTCATTGGACCTTATAAGATCATGGAGATTCTTAATCCTGTTTCATTCCGTTTGCTTCTTCCAGGGACATTTAAGACCCATAACGTGTTCCACAAGTCCTTATTTAATAGGTTTGTCGAGCCAGTGGTTCCTATGGCTGCGCCTCCTGCCCTGTTTTGGTTGAGGACAATCTGGAGTATGTGGTTGAGAAAATATTGGATTCTCGTTTTCCTAGACAGAAACTCCAGTATTTGGTTAAGTGGAGAGTGTTTATGGTCAGGAGGACAATTCTTGGGTGTTTGCTTCGGACATCCATGCTAGGAGACTGATCCGTGCCTATCACCGAGCTCATCCTGATCGGCCTGGTTGCACAAGTGAGGGTTCGGTGACCCCTCCTCAAGGGGGGATACTGTTATGAATGTGCTAGTGATGGTTTCTGAGCAGAGGCTCCCTCTGGTGGTTACAGACAGTACTGAACCTTTCAGCGAGGAATGGCAATCTGGGATCACGGACTGGTCTGATATAAGGGAGGTTCCCTCTCATGATGGTTGCCGGTGATCAATTGTTCTTGTCTCAATTGTGGTTCCTGGTTCATTTGGAAGTTTGCTGAGTCTTGCCTGCATCTTCTGCTATTAGATAAGATATTTTCTGCTTTTATTTTTGTGTTTGCTTTTTGCATTGTTCCCTGCACTTCTGTGGAGGTCAGCCAGGTCCCCTCCGGGGGCTTGTGCTACTCTCAGTTTATCTGGAGCCACTGTTGTTTGTTCATTTGCTTTTTTCTGTTTTTTTCAGTGGCTGCGGCTTAGTTTTGTTACACCAGAGATCTGATTAGGTGGTAGAGATCGTGTGATCTCAGGTGTTTTTGCAATCAGAAGAGTTGTTTTTTTTTAGGGTTTTTTTTGGATTGCAGTGAGTATCCTTTCCTGTACTCTTCTGTCTAGACAGATTGGGCCCCAGCGTTTGCTCATTCTATTTTCTGTCTGTGTCTGTGCTTCTTCTTGTCTAACCGCCATTACATGTTTGGGGGCTTCCTATTTTTTTGGGGGATCTGCTCCGGGGCAGATAGCTTTCATCTTTCTGCCTTTAGGTGTAGTTATCTTCAGGCTGCGACGAGGTGTCTAGGATCAACGTAGGAACGCTCCACGGCTGCCTCTAGTTGTGTGGTTAGTTCAGGTTACTGCAATCCAATAGGTTCCAGCCTCTGTATTGCCGTTTTTGCTTATTCTCCTCAGCTACCAAAACATAACACTCTTTATCTTTAAATAATCTTTATTTTTATATAGCGCTAACATATTCCGCAGCGCTTTACAGTTTGCACACATTATCGTCGCTGTCCCGATGGGGCTCACATTCTAGATTCCCTATCAGTATGTTTTTGGAGTGTGGGAGGAAACCGGAGTACCCGGAGGAAACCCACGCAAACACGGGGAGAACATACAAACTCCTTGCAGATGTTGTCCTAGGTGGGATTCGAACCCAGGACTCCAGCGCTGCAAGGCTGTAGTGCTATCCACTGAGCCACCGTGCTGCCCTCCACTTCTCCCCTCTGCAAATTGTTTCATTGGCCCCCAATTTCCCAACATATCCAGTTCAAACTACTAACACTGTGCTACAAGGCCATCCATAAATTGTCTTCATCATATATCTCCAAACTAATCTCCTGTTATCTTCCTACATGTAATCTCCTCCCAAGACCTCCTAGTCTCTTCCACAGTTATTTTTTTTCTCAACCAATTGCCTCCAAATCTTCTCCTGAGTATTCCCTATCATGTGGAATTCTGTGTCCCAACGATGAAGGTTGTCGTCCACATTCGGAACTTTCAGAAGGAAACTTGAATCTCACCTCTTCATGAAAGCTTACAACCTGCAATGACCCCCTGCCACCTTGCCACCACTGGAGCTACCACAACCCAATAATCTACTGTCTCTTTCCCCTGTACACTGTAAGCCCGCAAGGAAAGGCCCTCTCCTTTCTGTACCAGTCTGTCATTATTAGTTTTCTAATTGTAATTTAATTGTAATTTGAATTTGTATTTTGTTTTTAACCACTTTCCTACAGCAACATGGAATCAATGGTGCTCTAAAAATAAATAAAATAATAATAATAATATAATAATTATGATGATGATGAAAAATTAGGGCAGGGAAAGCAGTGACTATTTCAGGATTTTACAGCCTAGTGACACGAGGTCAGAGCGCACAGCTCATCTAAACAGATAAAGGATAGAAAAACGTAATTCTGATTGTATTGTACTACTGCAGTTATGAAAAACATTAGAAATGGGAGAGGAAGTCTCAGACTGTGACATATGAGGCAAAAACTCAAATGATAAAAGGTGAATTGATTGATCTGTGATATCCTTTAGTCCAATACCATAATAACACAATTATTAAAAAAAAATCTTGACACACTGCAAGCAAGCAGATCAGTTTAATACCTGTGTTTTACTTTTGCTACTGAAGAAAACGCTTGAAACCAAGTTTTGTGTAGATGAAAACGTGCTTCCTAGCCTGTGAGACAGACAAGTTATAAGCTATATTTCTTCGCATTTATTTTGCCTTTTTTAAATATGTTTAAGCTTCTTGCCTATTGTCATGTAACCCATCCCAGCCATGTGCAGGTCTTCAATTTTATACTTGCTGTCCTTAGAGAGCTCTTTAGTCTTGGCCATGGTGGAGAGGTTGGAGTATGATTGATTGAGTGTCTGCACAGGTGTCTTTTATGCAGGTAACACGTTTAAACAGCTGCAATTAATACAGGTAATGAGTGCAGAGTAGGAGGGCTTCTTAAAATTAAACTAACAGGTCTGTGAGAGCCAGAATTCCTGCTTGTTGGTAGGTGTGATCATATACTTACTCATGCAATAAAATGCAAATTAATTATGTAAAAATCATACAACGTGATTTTCTGTATTTTTTTTAAGATCCTGTCTCTCACAGTTATAGTGTACCTATGATACAAAATTACAGATCTCTCCATACTTAGTAGATGGGAAAACTTGCAAAATCAGCAGTGTGTCAAATACTTATTTTCCCCACTGCATCTACTATTTCTTTTGCACATTTCCTTATGTTAGTCCAATATTAGACCCATACACCCATAGAGAGCTCCCTTTGAGCACACTCATGCTCCTGACAGGCGATCACTCAAAGTGCCTGTGTGTGATTACAGCCATGCTCCCAGTATACTGATCAGTGTAATCACTCCCCTGTAAATCGGGTGACTTGATGATTAAAACGTCATTTCCTCCGTTTAGCTGCACTTTGCTATCACAGGGTTTTAATGCTATTTACATTTTTGGTGATGTACGATACCTTCTAAAGTTTTGCAACTTTTTCACTAGTCCCGTTTAACAACCGTATGTGCACCACCAATGCTGGTGGCTTTTGCTGCAACTTTCTCTCTGTGCGTATACCTGTCCAGCATCATACTGTTGATTTTTAGGGATATGGAAATTTTGTTAAGAGGAGAGAATTTAAACAACAAAATCTACAAAAACATTAAAAAAGTTGATTTTTCTCATCTGTTTTATTATTACAATTTAACATGCGTATGCTCCGCAACAATGCTGTTATCTCTTGCCGCAAATGCCTTTCCATGCGTATACTTACCAAATAACACAGCATACTCAGTTACATTTTTTTGCAGGGGGAATAAAAGAGTTTATATAAAATATATAATTTGAAAACATTATACCCACATTTTGCTATTTGTGTAAATGTTTTATTATTCCAATTTGGCAACCATACACCCCATAACTATATTAGATCATGTGTTCTTACTAGCTAGTTATGTGGTCCTTTTTAGGCAGGGGGAAGTAATCCTATTATTCCAAAATTCTGAAAAGAAATTATTACACTAAATCGAGACTAGGAACTACAGCTCTCCATCAGCATAAAATATTATGCCAATGATTAATACATTGGTGCATCTTCCTGTCTATTTTCTACACAGTTTTGCCTTTGCCAGTGCCGATGACTTATGCTCAGCTGGGCTTCTATTCCTTGTCCATCATGTCATCCATACTATAGTACTGTATTGATGCAAGGGCTGCCATTGCTGGTGCTACACAGATATATCCTTTCCTGACTCATCATATTTATCTATGTTTGCATTCTACCGCTGCCATTGCCGCTGCACAGCCATGCTTGCAAACTCCTGGTTGTAGACTGTGTTGCAAGTGCTGCCGTTGATGGCCTTACAATGAAAGGTTTCTCCTTGCCTGTCCTGTTATATTTTTATATTGTATGGCTTCTGCTGCAGCCCAGCTTCTAGACACTCACTTACATCTCCTGTGCTTGTCCAGTGTATTGCATAGCTATACTGTACCTCTGCCGGGAAATGCACTCTCGTGACTGACATGAAACAGCTCCCACGATAAAGGTAATTTTCTACATGGCTTGTTGACAATTCCCTCTGAACACGGCTCACCTATTCCTGCTAGCTAAAAAAAAGGATAATTTTTGGACAGCTTGAAAAAAGCCTTTGTGTTTTTATTTAATTATTTTGAGAATTACAAACTTGTTAATGGCTCCAAAAAAATAGATATTTTTTTTTACTTCTAGTTGAGAAGCCATTACTGTTTCATTTTCTAAACAGCTAAACTTTTCATGCTCCCTAAATATATGAATAATTTTTGAATTGCTTGTGAGCCAATGCTATTGCTTCTTTAGTTAGCAAGGAACAAAACATTTATTATAATTTTTGCACCACACCATGGCTTCTTCTGATTGCACTGCCAGCTATGTAGGCATCTGCCCCAAAAAGGGATAATTTTTGGAACATTTTAGGCCGGCGTCAGACACAACTACAAAAAATCGGACCGTTTTAGTCGGTCGATTATCGGAACAAAAAGCAAACATCACACATCCGCCTGGCATCCGATTTTCCTTCAAAGATGCGATTTAGTCGCATGTGTGTGTACCTTGTAACATCCGATTTTCATCCGACTTGCGAGAATTTCTCGCAGGCTTGCAAAACTGACATATAATGGATCCAAAAGAATAGTATTTAAATCACAAAAGAAAGAATAGATATATACACATAGAACACATATATATATATATATATATATACATGTCATTGTGACATGTATATATATATATATTTATAGTTCCTAGACTTCTACATACTGTAATAGCCGCTAATTCAATTGCCGGCTTTTGTGAAATCACAGAAGCCGACATGAAATGATACATGGTTTAGACACAGTTAACCATGTCATTTCCTGTATTTTGATATATGGTTTGAACTTACAATTACAGAAGTGTATGTGTGCAAAATTTCAGACATGTAGGGGTTAATTAAAGGTGTAAATTCGTTGAAAAAAAATGCGTGGGCTCCCGCTGTATATTCTCCACCAGACAGACAAAGCAAGTGAGTGGGGCAGATAATAATAGCCTAGGGAGGGTACATTTTTTTGTGCCCCCCCTGGCTACTAACATCTGCCCCCAGACACCCCAGAAAGGGCAAATTTCTAATTAGATTCGCCCTTTCTGGCACTTTGCCCGTCTATTCCCATTGCCCTGTAGCGGTGGCGAATGGGTTAATAAGGGGTTACAGCCACCTTGCAATTGAAAGGTGACTGTAAGCCAGGTTAATAATTGAGAGCTGTCAATTAGACAACTATCAATTATTAATCCTATTGTATGAAAGAAAAATAAAACACACACAGTTTAATAAAAAAGAAGTTTAATGAAATAAAAACACAGTTTTTGACCATACTTTATTTTCCTGCTAAAACCATTTCCTGTAATAAAAATAAAATAAAAAAACAAAATTATTCTTACCAATCCGATGTACAGTCAGGTCCCACGGTGTAATCCATCAGAAAGGGTTAACAGGTTACAGCTCGCAGACAGCTAAATGCTGTCTCTGAGCTCTAACCCCTGAATGAATAACTTACTCTCCCAGCGAAAGGAGAGGAAGAGATGAATGAATGAAGCTTAATTGATTGTGTCCCACTTTCACCTTAGGTCAGGTCACTGAAGTGAAAGTGCCAATAAATCAATTAAGCTTCATTCATTCATCTCTTCCTCTCCTTTTGCTGGGAGAGTAAGTTATTCATTCAGGGGGTTAGAGCTCGGAGACAGCATTTAGCTGTCTGCGAGCTGTAACCTGTTAACCCTTTCTGATGGATTACACCGTGGGACCTGACTGTACATCGGATTGGTAAGAATAATTTTGGTTTTTTATTTTATTTTTATTACAGGAAATGGTTTTAGCAGGAAAATAAAATATGGTCAAAAACTGTGTTTTTATTTCATTAAACTTCTTTTTATTAAACTGTGTGTGTTTGATTTTTCTTTCATACAATAGGATTAATAATTGATAGTTGTCTAATTGACAGCTCTCAATTATTAACCTGGCTTACAGTCACCTTTCAATTGCAAGGTGGCTGTAACCCCTTATTAACCCATTCGCCACCGCTACAGGGCAATGGGAATAGACGGGCAAAGTGCCAGAAAGGGCAAATCTAATTAGAGATTTGCCCTTTCTGGGGTGTCTGGGGGCAGATGTTAGTAGCCAGGGGGGGCACAAAAAATGTACCCTCCCTAGGCTATTATTATCTGCCCCCATGTTGCTTTGTCTTTGGTGGAGAAAAACGCGGGGGCCCACCATTTTTTTTTAAGAATTTTACCCTTAATTAACCCTACAGTCGAAATTTTTCACAAACACTTTGTAATTGTAAGTTCAAACCATTATCAAAATTCAGGGAAAGACATGGTTAACTTGTCTAAACAAGTATCTTTCGTGGCCGGTTCACAAAACCGGCAATTGAAAAGGGGTTTTACAGAGTAGAATTTTAAAACTATAAATTATGTTATAATTTCACAATGACAAATTAATTATTTAAAAAATATAAAATTTGATTTTAGTGGTAACACTTCTATTTTTATTTAAAACTGTCGGTATTTTTCAGTATAGCCGGGGGGGGATTGCCGGGTTTTTAAAGGGCACCCTTTCGTTTTTTTTGCAATCCACGTTTTGGCCGTTTGTAAAGATTTTTCATCGCTCCCCTAGATTTCATTGGGATGTCGACCACAAACGGGGACAATCGC
>JARQOD010000238.1:92765-129309 GCA_033576555.1 Oophaga sylvatica
TCGCCAGAATTTGTCTGTCCGTTTTAATTTAAAAATAATGTTCGCAACGTTACCATGTCCCTGTTATTTCTTTTTTAAACCACCTGAACTCTACCCCCGGGGCCCAAAACCCTGCCGTTGCTGCTCGAAGTGCGTGTCCCAGAACAAAACACAAGCTCTATGTTAGGGGGTTCAAAAAACGCCAGCTGTTCCCCTGCGTGAAAAAGGGAAAGAATCCCTTTTTTCCCGACACGGGGAAAAAAAAAAAAAACTGACCAACATGCCCAAATAGGAAGAGCCGTCACCCTGTTTTTTACTGAAAACAAAATTGTAAGTTTGCAGGCCTAGAATGAAAAATTTTTATGACAAAAAGGGGGACAAAAATAATTTGTCATCACAGGCTATCTGCACATGTCTATTAGAAATGGTAAAAAAATAAAACAAGTCTCTTTCCTTTTAAAATTTAAAAATTCTAAAAAGTATTTTTTTTTTTAAACTTAAATTTAAAATGTTTTTAAAGGGGTTTTTTATCTGCCCCTGAGAAATGCAAAAATGGATGTAAAAATCTTAAAAATCCTCATCTCATCACACGATTTTAATTTAGACAGACATTAAAAATACACATATGATGCCAACTGTAACTTCAAACCCAATATGAAATGGCCCTGTAAACATGGTAAAAATGTCCAATAAAAATTTATTCATTGAAAGTGATCAGCATACTGAAATTATTATACCTAAAATGCTGTTGAAACAACCACAAGAATAAAATTTTAATACTGGTTATAGAATGGAAAAGATTTTATTTCGTACCTTTTTCCATAAAAAAAATTTTAGATTGAAGCCTCGTGGTTGATCCCTTTTAATGGCTCTGAAAGATGTAACAAATTGAAAAGCTTTCGGACTTCCGGTCTTTATCAGGCAAAGATAAAAAAAAACAAAAAAAACCATAATTTATAACAAAAAGGAACGGGAAAAATTTCAAAGGGGAAGACAAGTGACGTAAGCAAAACTTCATTAGGCAGGGGGAAGAAAAAAAAATTTTGGGAACAAACATGAAAAGGAAGATTTATTACCCTCTGTTGGGGTTGGTGTTGTGTTTTTTGCCCCTAAAAGGGCGGATGCAAATTCCTTAATTATATGAATGACATGAACCCCCTTTTGACACTTATTCCGCATAAGAGGGCGGGGGATCATAATTTGTATTCCAAACCTTTTCTATCTTTCTCAGTTTGATTGTTTTTAAACCCCGAATTCCTTCCATATGCTTCCGGGGGAGCAAAAGTTTTTGCCACGGGTAAATCCATTCTTTTTTCTCTTATCGTGTGGCAAAAAAATTTTCATCCTTGTTCTAGTTTTTGCCCGGCCCCCCCCACATAAACCCCCAGTTGGATTTTTAGTACTAAATTGGGACACCCATGATTAGCACTGAAAGTACCGGGTCTGTAGTCCTGAGGGTTGGGGGTTTTTTATCTTGTCCGTGGTCATTATAGAGCACATTTTTTACATTCTTCTGTTTGCAAGGAAAGGGGTTCCCTGCGCTGTTGGGGAGGACGGGGGTTCTGAAAATGTGCTTCTTAATTTGGGGGCTCCCCAAAACATAGTTGGGGGGCTGGAAATTGGATTGTTTGGGGGGTTTTTTTTTTAGTAAAGGTTGTATTTCCGTGCACTCCCTTGCATTCGATTGGATTTTAGGTGCCACTAGGGAAAACCCTTTTTTTTCTTTTTATTTTTTAATTCGGTGTTCCTTTTATATTTGGTGCTCTTGTAATTTGGGTTTTTAATTGTTTTGGAGGTAGCCTTACTGGCAGGGGTTGGAGGGTAAGGGCTTTTAAAACCCCCGGGAAAAAGGTACACCCCCTACATTCAGGACAAACTGCCACGAATAAACAGAGAATAGGGGCCCCACCCCAAAGGAACCCCTGGCCAACCATGGAGTGGAAAAATTTGTACCTTTTAAAATCCCACCCAGGATGGATTAAATGCCTGCAAAGTCTTCATGGGAAACACCGGGGGAAGTTTGTTCTTGGTGAAACTCACAAAAAAATTTTTTCCCCCCCCAATTACTTTTTAATTTTTCAAAAAAATCTATCTTCAGGGGCTGGAAAGTAGGGGGAATAAAATGGCCCAATATGCAAATCTTTTCAGGCCAACTTGAAAGACTTTTTTTTCCTCGTCCCTCAGCCTCGGGGCCTACTACCGCTACATTATGACATTTTTAAAAATTGGCGGGGGTTTAAAAACAGCTAAAAACTTTATGAAAGTTCAACCAATTTTCCAAAACCTCAACTTAAAATCAAAAACTCCACACTAAATTAAATTTTTTTTACACCACCATTAAGCTAAAAAACAAAAAAATAAAAATCCCGAACAAAAACCCAAACGACCGTCCAACATACCTTAAATGGGGGGAGTTTCCATCCAAACACATAAAAAACCCTTATCTTCAGCCAAGCCATCAGATACAACCGTATTTTCCAACCCCATGGTAGAGATAAAAAACCCTTGGCGCCTCGAAAGATTTTTTTTTCCAGGGCTACCATCCAAAACAATTGAAAACCAAAATTTACAAGAGCCACCAAATTCAAGGATCCCCCGTACTTTTACAAATAAAGAAGAAAAAACCGGGTGCCTTAGTGGTCACCTACCCCCAAATTTAGTGTAAGGGAGTGAAAAGAAATACAATTTCTAAAAAAATTCCCTTTTAAATTTTCCTTTTTCCGACCCCCCCCACTTTTTTTTGGCAGCCCCCAAATCTAAAAAAGATCATTAAAAAAACCCCCGGTCCCCCAAAGCTGCGGGGAACCTTTCCCTTCAAAAGAAGAATGTAAAACATGGCACTAAAATGAAAACGGACAAAAAAAGATACCCCAATCCATAGGACTAAAAGCCCGGTCTTTCAGCTGCATAAAAACAATTGGGTCCCAAATTTTTAAAATTTAATGTCCAAGGGGGTCTTTTGGGGGGACCGGGGGAAAAATGAGAAAGGTAAAAATTTCTCGCCACCATAAGGAAAAAAAAGGGTTTCCGTGGAAAAACATTTTTTTCTCCCCCGGCATACTAAGGGGTGGGGGAAATTTTGGTATTTAAAACAAATTTTAAAATCGAGAAAGTAAAAAGGTTGGGTTAAAAAACTTTGTACTTGACATCTTTTCGGAATGAACGTGTCACAGGGTTCATGCATTCTATATAAATTTAAAGGAAAAAGAATTTTGACCTTTGGGGCATCAAAACCCAAAACCAGCCCCCAAATCGAGGGTAATAAAACCTTCCTTATCTAGTTTTTTTCCCATATTTATTTTTCTCTGAAATGAAAGTTTGCTCACGTCACTTGTCTTCCCTTTTCATTTCCTGTGCCCCTTTTGGGGTTTTTTATAATTGTTCTTCATTTTTTTTTTTATCTTTGCCTATGAAGAACCGGAGTAGTCTCGAAAGCTTGCAATTTGTTCCATTTTTCATTTGCCATTAAAAAGGGATCAACCCTGGGACTTAAGTCTAAAAATTTTTCTACTGTATTTTTTCAAGTTTTGTTCTCATGGAAAATTTGATGTTTTTACGTATCTAATTAAGTCACGTCAACCTTAGGCTTGTTAGTTTTTACTTTTTTAAAGGGGACGTAATTTTTTTGTTTGTCTAGGTGGAGTATTAACATTAAATTATTTTTCTGATTTTTTTTGGTCCCTTGCGCTTTAACGCCCCTAACCAATTTGTATCACTAATTGCCAACCTCCCCCCTTTCGCGTACAGTGGAAAAGGGATGTTACGGATAAAGCTTTGCGCAACCAAAATTTTTACCCCTTCAACATCACAAGCAAAAAAGCTGATTTCCGCCCGACTTTTTGAGTACATTAAAAACCCCCATTACCCATAAGGCTGTCCACTGTCTGTACAGACATAGAATAACCTTTGTTCCGGGCCTTGTTATACACTTGCAGGACACACTTAAATTGTGAAAAACAATGTAATTTTTTTTAAAGGTTTTTTTTTTTTCGATTTTTTGTCATGAATCCTTGATGATCCATTGGGGCATTCATACAGATAAAAAGTTACTTTTATGAACAAAATAATTAAAAAATTGTGCTGTCACAAAAATTTTTCTAGATGATTGACTATTACAAAATCCTTGTTTCACTATTTTTTTTAAAATAGCTTTTAAGATTATTCTAAAAAAAAAAAGGGGGTTTTATTTTAAATTTACAACACTATATTTTGTTACAAATTTTTTTTGGGGGTTGTGTTTTTCCATTTTTTTTTGGCATGTGCATATATCGTTTATTTTGTTTTTTTTTTATTTTTCTTTTGAAAATTTGAAAAAATGTGTTTTTGTACCGTTTAGCCTTTAAAAAAAAATATTTTGGGGTTTAAGTCAGCATGGTTATCCCCTTTTAAAAGGATAACTGAAAAAGGGGAAAAAATTGAACTTTAAAGGGGTACTCACGTTTTCATGGGGAAAGATAAATAAAAAAATTTAAAACTCCATATTTTTAAAAACAGGCACAGGAATAGTGAAAATTGGAAGACAAGTAAGTGAGTGTATCAAAAATTCAAATTTACAGGGATAACATAAAATTGGAACATTCCCCGATAAGATAGAAAAATTTTATTGCCCTCTCATTGGGCTTTTTTTGGGGGTTTTCATGCCCTGGAAGGGCATAAGCAGTTCCTTAATTGATATAGAAGACAAAATCCATGTGATCTATTCATTCCCTCACTAACAGTTCAAAAGGGTCATATGATTATATTGAAACCTTTGTACGTTTTTCTATTTAAGTTATATTTTAATACCGTAATTCCATTCCGATGCATGACCCGGGATACAAAAGTCTTTTGCCCAGGAAATTCATTAATTTATCTTGTTTGTGGCCTGATAATTCTCTTGTTTCCTTTTTTTTTGCCGGTCTCCCCTCACTTGTCCCTCCCTCCTGTCTTTGCTATTCCTTGGGGCCCGTTGTGTGTAGAAAAAAGTGATTCTTCATTTTTGGGTTACTTTAGCTGAGAAGACATGAGTCTCGAAAGCTTTGAATTTTTTCCAATTTTCAGTTTTCCATTAAAAGGGGCAACCACGGGGGTGTCAAGTATAAATATTTTTTTTTGTAATTGAAATTATCATTTTATTGTCGTAGTAAAACTTATTTTTCTTTTTTTAAAAAAAAAAATTTAAAAAGGCCCGTAAAAAGGGGTAACTAAATATTTTGTCCTACAACCCCCCCTTGACCCGGGGTTTAAAAAAACGCCGTTGCTGCTCAGAAGGTTGATGCACAATGAAACAACCTTTTGGGGTTTGGGGGGTTAGTAACGCCTGCTTTCCCCTGCTGTGTCCCCCCAAAAAAATTTGTTTTCCTATCGGTGAAAAAAAACATACATCTCAAATGTCTAGTTAAAATAATATGGGGTACACCGTTTTAACTTAAACATTGAAACGAAAACTTTCAAACCTAAAATGATTTGTCTTTGCAAAATCTGTAACAAAATAATTGTGCATATTATTAAGTATGCCTGTCAAAAAATGCAAACAAAAAACCCCCACTTATGCTATAGATATTGGGTCAACCTTGTCATTCAAGCTTAGACAAATCCAATCAATCATTGACTAAAATTTCTGCAATTTTTTAAAGGCATAATGGGGTTGAACTTTGAAATGCGCGTCGAAAGGTTTATTCAGTGTTTTTGCCTTTGAAATAAAAGCATACAAGAAATTTACCCAAAAGTTTTTAAAGGGGGGCTATTAACCTGAATATTGTGCAAACAATCTGTAGGAATGCCTCTTCAACATTATATATTTGTTCTTTTAAAAAAATAATTTTATTAAAAAGTTAACAGCCCTATCATAAAGGTCCTTCATGTAACATGATAATCGCTAAAAAAACATGTTTTACCTTTGGGGTAAAGTAATTGCTAGTCAAAATTTTGCAAAATAATCCTTTTAAGTGGTGCTGAAAAACGCAACTGATAGAATGGGGGAAATATATCTTTTTCAGACTGAATGCGACACCGAAAAATGTCAATAATACTGCCCCTTAAAAAACAGCTGTGTCACCCTCACAGCATTTTTCTTGTCTTTTAGTAAGGGGGCACAGCGTGTATTTTTTCATCATGGTCTGTTATGATAAAGCTCATGACACGCCTTTGTGTTGGGGGTACGCTTGCGATGATGAACGATGGCACCGTAATGTTGTCTGGTCATAAAACGCCAGACCCCAAATCCCAAACGCTACAGCGGAAAACCCGTCGTGCGCCCAAAAAAAAGGCGCAAGCATCTCACGTCCCTTTTTTAAAAGCATTAAAAAAAAATGTAGTAAAACGCACATTTTTTTGAGGACAGTTTAATCGCCATTCACCATTGGGTATCATCTCTCAAAATTACCCCTTTCTATCCGTTTTGTTGCAAAGTCCACATCACATAAATACTGTTTTCACTCTTTTTAAAAGGTTTTTTTTGTTAATTAAATGATTGGGGACATATTACAGTTTTACTGAGGAAATTTTAGATATTTTAAAAAATTTTAGTGATATTTTCAAAAATAAAATGGGTAAAAACTTTTATTTATCATCATTATGGATTTGATAGTACTTTAGCTTTTATTTTAAAACCCCCAACAGTTATTTAACCGATTTTTTTTTGTGGTTTGCATTTTTCAACATGTTAATGTATGCGTTTTTGTTTGTTAAATTAATTTTACTTTATTTTTTAAAGTAAAAATCTCTTATGGCTAAAGGTATATTTCTTTTTTGGGTATAGCTTTTTTTAATTGACACGTAAAAAGAAAATACTTGTCTAGTTTTAAAATCCTCCTGCCCCGGGCTCCAACACCGCCAGTTGTTGCTTGGGGAATGTGTTGCACTCTACACTTGTCCTGTTTACTGGGGGTTAGTATGTCAGCTGTTCCCTGCTGTTTTTAACGGCAAACATCCCCCTGCCCCCCCCATGTTTTTTTTCATCCCTAGGTTACAAAAACCCCCAAAATTTTTTTTCTCGGGTGCTGTTGCACAGTTTTAAACTGCTCCCCCCGGGTTTCTGGGGTTTTGTAATTCCTGTTCCCTGCTGTGGAACGGCAAACAGTCCGCGCCCCACCTGTTCTCTTTCATCCCTGGGGGACAACCGCCCCGTTTTTTGCTCGGGGAATGCTGTTAGAAGTCAAAAATTTTTCCGTTTTTTCTGGGGGGTTTATTGTCAGCGTTCCCCCCCCTGTTAAAAGGGAAAAAATCCCCTGCCTCCACCATGTTCTCTTCTATCCCGGGGGTTCAACCCGCCATTGTTTTCGGGGAATGGTTAGCCCCAGTTAAACTTGCTCCCGTGTTAAGGGGGTTAGTAATGTCCCCTTCCCTCTGTGTAACGGGGAAAAAACCTGCTGCCTCCACCCCCTTCTTTCTCCCCTAAACATGCCGTTGTTTCTCGGGAAGTGCTTTTTCAATCTACAAAAATTCTCCTGTGTTTGGGGTTCAGAAAATTTACTGTTCCCCTCTGTTGAACGGGAAAAATCCCCGTGCCTCCCCATGTTCTCTTCTCATCCCTGGGTTTTAAAAAAGCCGTTTTTTCCCGGGAAATGCTTTAGCACTTTTAAACTTTTTCCCCCGGTTATGGGGGGTTATAAGTCAGTTTCCCTGCTGTGTGAACGGAAACAGTCCTGCTCCCCACCTGTTCCTTTCATCCCCGGGGGACAAAACCGCGTTGTTGCTTGGAAGGGTTTTTGCGTCACACTTGTCCTGTGTTACGGGGGGTTGTAATGTCATGTTCCCCTGCTGTGTGAACGGCAAAAATCTTTTTGCCCCACCATTTCTCTTCTCATCCTGGGCTACAACACCGCCAGTTGTTGCCGGAAAAAGTGTTGCACGCAACACTTGCTCCTGTGTTACTGGGGGTTAGTAATGCGCTGTTCCCCGCTGGGTGAATGGCAAAAATCCGCTGCTCCACCCTGTTCTTTCTACCCCGGCACCCCACCCCCCGTTGTTTCTCGAATGCGTTTCAAGTTAACCCCTTCCCTGTGTTATGGGGGTTAGTAATGTCAAGGGCCCCGCTGTGTGAAAGGGAAACAGTCTGCTCCCCACCATGTTCTTTTACCCTGGGTTACAACACCGCCAGTTTTTTTCGGGAAATGCTGTTAGCACAGTTAAAAATTTTCCCGGTTATGGGTTCAGTAATGTCAGTTTTCCCCCGCTTTAAAAGGGGAAACATCCTGTGCCTCCACCATTTTTCTCTTCTCATCCCGGGTACAACACCGCAGTTGTTTCTGGGGAAGGTGTTCCCCAATCAACTTTCTCCTGTGTTAAGGGGGTTAGTAATGTACTTTCCCCTGCTTGTGAACGGCAACAGTCCGCTGCCTCCACCATGTTTCTTTCATCCCGGGGGTTCACACCCCCGTTGTTTTCAAAATGCTTTTTAAAGTTAAACTTGTCCCGTTTCTGGGGTTAGTAATTCAGCTGTTCCCCGCTGTGTGAACGGAAAAAAACCCCGCCCCCCATTCTCTTTCATCCCTGGGCTAAAACACCGCCATTGTTTTCGGGTCTGTTAGCACAGTTACACTTGCTCCTGTGTTAGGGGGGTTCAGTAAGTCAGCTGTTCCCTGCTGGTGGGGGAAAAGTCTGCTGCCTCCCCATTTCTCTTTCATCCCTGGGTTACAACCCCCCCCCCTTGTTTCTCAAGTGCTTTAGCACGTTAACTTTTTCTCCCGTGTTACGGGGGTTTTTAGTAATGTCAGCTTTCCCTGCTGTGTGAACGGCAAACAGTCCTGCTCCCTCCCCCCTGTTCTCTTTTCATCCCGGGGGTACAACACCGCCGTTGT
The DNA here is from genome assembly GCA_033576555.1 of Oophaga sylvatica. Classification (NCBI taxonomy): domain Eukaryota; kingdom Metazoa; phylum Chordata; class Amphibia; order Anura; family Dendrobatidae; genus Oophaga; species Oophaga sylvatica. The sequence goes on from JARQOD010000238.1 coordinate 101,525, forward strand.
TGTTGGAAGTGCTGTTAGCACGTCTACACTTGCTCCTGTGTTACGGGGGGTTAAAAAGTCAGCTTTTCCCCCCGCTGTGGTACGGCAAAAATCCGCTGCCCCACCTGTTCTTTCTCCCCCCGGGCTACAAACACCCCCCCGTTTTTTCTGGGAAGTGCGGGTTTAGCCAGTCAAACTTGCTCCTTTTTACTGGGGTTCAGAAAAGTCAGTGTCCCTGCTGTGTGAACGGCAAACGTCCTGCTGCCCCCCCCCCCTGTTCTTTCTCACCGGGGTTACAACACCGCCATTTTTTTGGGAATGTTTTTGCAAGTTAACACTTGCTCCCGGTTTAAAGGGGTTTTTAGTATGTCAGCTTTTCCCCCGCTGTGTAAACCCAAAAGTCTGCTCCCCACCATTTCCTTTCATCCCTGGGCAAACCCCCAGTTGTTCCCGGGGAATGTTTTTTTGACAGTCAAAACTTCCCCTTTTACGGGGGTTTTAAAGCGCTGTTCCCCGCTGGGAAAGGCAAAAGTCCCCTCCCCACCGTTCTCTTTTTTTCCCCGGGGTTACAACACCCCCATTTTTCTCGGAAGTGCGTTGACATTTAAACTTGCTCCCGTGTTACTGGGGTTCGTAATGTCAGCTTTCCCCTGCTTGTGAAGGAAAAAAAACCTGCGCCTCCCCATGTTCTCTTTTTCCCCCGGGCTCAAAACCGCCGTTTTTTGGGGGGAAGTGCTGTTAGACGTTACACTTGCCCTGTGTTAGGGGGTTTTATAATGCAGCTTTCCCCGCTTGTGAACGGCAAAAAGTCCTGTGCCTCCCCATGTTTCTTCTTTCCCGGGTTAAAAAACCCCCAGTTGTTCTCGGAAGTGCGTTGCCCGTTAACATTTTCCCCCGTTTTTTCTGGGGTTTCATATTTTCATGTTCCCTGCGTGTGAACGGCAAAAAGTCCGCTGCCTCCACCTTTTTTCTTTCATCCCGGGGGTCAACACGCCATTGTTGCTTGGAAGTGCTGTTTGCACATCACACTTGTCCTGTTTTTTCGGGGGTTCAGTAATGTCAGCTTTTTCCCCGCTGGTGAAGGGGAAAAAATCCGCTGCCCCCCCTGTTCTCTTCTACCCCCGGGCTACAACCCCCCAGGTTGTGGGAAAATGGTTAGCACAGTAAAACTTCTCCGGTTACTGGGTTCAGAAATGAGGTTCCCCTCTGTGTGAATGGAAAAAAATCCGGCCCCACCGTTTTTTTTCATCCCGGGGTTTTCAACACCGCCGTTTTTCTCGGGGTGCTGTTGCCAGTTACACTTGCTCCTGTGTTACTGGGGTTCAGTAATGCGCTTTTCCCCCCTGCTGTGTGAACGGCAAACACCGTCCTCCCCATGTTCTCTTTCTTCCCGGGTTAAAACCCCCAGTTTTTCGGGGAAGTGTTTTTAGCACAGTTAACACTTGCCCCTGGTTACTGGGGTTCTTTATGCAGCTGTTCCCCTCGTGAAAAGGGCAAAAGTCCTGCCCCCCCATGTTCTTTCTATCCCGGGTAAAAAAACGCCTTTGTTTCTCGGAATCTGTTAGACAGTCTCACTTGTCCTTGTTATTGGGGTTTTCAGTAATCGCTGTTCCCCGCGGGGGTGAACGGAAAAAAACCCCGCTGCCTCAATTTAATTTCCAGGGTACCTTTGCTACCCATCCGGGTTTCCCCTTCCGTCAGCTGTTTTCCGCGTGCCTTTGGCCGGGGTCCCCCCATGTCGGTCCCCAGTTCCACAACGTTGGGGGCCTTGGTAGTGCTTTGGAGACAGGTACCTCCTGCTTGTAACCGTCCCCCCATAACGTCAGCGGGCCCCGGGGTTTGCCTTGGGGCTCTTTTCCTTCTGCTGCCCTCCGGGTTCCCCCCACAGTCAGCTGGTCCTCGTTACTTCATTGGCTCTTGTACCTTCTGCTACCCCCCGGGTTTTCCAGTACCGTCAGGGGGTTTCCCATCCTTTGGCCCCCTGGTGCCTCCATGTCGGTACCGGTTCCAGCAACGTTGCTGGCCTTTGGGGGGTTTGGAGACAGGACTTCCGCTTGTACCGTGCCCAGTAACGTCGCTGGCCGGGGTTGTCCATTGGCTCTTTTCCTTTGCTGCCCTGGGGTTTCCCCCCGACAGTCAGGGGTCTCTTATTTCATTGGCTCTTTACCTTTGCCCCCCATGGGGTTCCATACCGTCAGCGGTTCTCCGCATTTTTTGGGCCCCTAGGTCCCCCCGTCGGTATCCGATTCCCCCAGCATTTTTCTGTGGCCTTTGGAGTGCTTTGGGCAAGGTACCTCCTTTTTAAAAAACCGTGTCCCATAACGTCGGGGGTCCGGGGTTGTGCCATTGGTTTTTTCCTTCTGTGCCCCCCCGGGTTCCGCCAGTCAGGGGGTCCTCGTTACTTCCTTGGCTTTTGTACCATCCCAACGGACAAAGAAGGAAAAAAACAAACTAAAGTACAGAACAAGGACAAAAAAACAATAAGCAAAATCAAAAAGCAAAAAAACTTAAGTATAAGACCAAAATGAGAGCAAAATATACTCTAAATTCTAACAGAAGAAGACTAAGAGTGTTGGGGGGAGTCCGTTCCTCCTCTGGTGCCCCTGGAAAACCCCGATCTGGCGGCTAAATGAACGCGGACAAAATGTTTAATTAAAATCTTTGTAAGAAAAACGGGGTAAATTCAGATTTTTACAGTTTTCAATCAGAATGTCTGCACAAATAAGAAAATGATAAAAAAAAGGTGAATAGGGGAAGATGAAAATAGAATTGAAAAAATAACTGTTTAATAAGAACAAATAATAATGTTAAAAAAAAGAGAAAACAAAAATTTTTTTAAAAATTAAAAGGTGAAGATGAAGAAAATTTGATGAAAAGTGATGCTGCGAAGATTATAAAAGGAGAAAGTGTGTGAAAGTTAAAAGGTGAAGGCATGGAAGTTTTGAAACGAATATTGCAAAAAAAAAAAAGGTTTTAACAACATTGTCAATTTTTGGGTCAATCAAACTATTTCAAAAAAGAATTTAAAATGTATTCCTTGCTTGTGTAAAACATCTATCCTTTAATGTCTCCTCAACCCCCCCCCAAAAATTACTTTTCTTTTTGTTTTCTTCATGTAAAATTAACCAAAAAAAGGCAAAAAGGGTTTTTTTTTTTTCCGATATTTTTTTCCCATAGATTCATTTATTTTTCCGGGGTCGGTATGGGGGATCCCGTTTTTTTTTGGTATGGGGGATCCCCTTCCTTCCGATACTTTTTTGGGTATCGGAAAGTATCGCTAAAAACTACTCACCCCTCTTGTGGCAGCCTGTTCCACTATTTTTCATACTCACTGTTAAAAGATTTTTTTTTTTATCTAATCTGTATTTCTCCCCTTCAGTTTCATTTTCCTTTTTCTCTGTTTTTTCCTGGGCAATTTTGAATAAAAAATGATCCCCCCCACTGTGGGGACCCTTTTGATTTTTGTAGACAGTATTAAGTTCCCTCAGTCTTCTTTTTTGCAAGCTAAAAATTTCCAGAAAACAAATGTGTCTTCCTTTTTTCGTTTTTAAAGGAAATAAGGGACCCATTCTGCGCCCGAACTGAGGAGCATGAATCAAACCTGGGGTTTTCATGAAACTATCTTCCACAACTTTTTTTTTATTTTGGGGGTTCCTCCCCAGTTTAAAACTTCTACATGCTGTTTTTGTTTAGGTAATAATCTGTTTCCCCCAACTGTAAAAAATATCTTTATCACCGTTTTTTTTGCGGGGATCCTTTTTTTATAATCCTACAAAAAACCTGACTTTGGCAATGACCTCAGTCATGGCCAAAATTTTTTGAATGCACTTTTTAATTTTTAAAAGCACTGCTTCCTTTTTTTAAAAACAATTTTTAATACTCCGAGTTAAAAAGTGTCGCTTAAAAACAAAATTCTTGCAAAGTCAATATTTTCTAAAAATTAACTTTTCCCCCCCAAAAAAATTTAAATCATTGCAGCCCTGCCTTAAAAGGACCAGCTAAAACCCCCCTTTTCGTGATTGCTCCATTAACACAGGTGTGGGTGTTGATGAAAAAAAAAAAAAAAGAAAAACAAAAAAAAACCCCAAAAAGGAAAAAACACTGCATCACATTGCAATGCACAAAAAATGGCCTAACAGGGAAGGTACGCGCAGAAAGATTGCACCTCGTCAACAACTACCATCTCAAGAAAATTTAAGGGGGGTTAATTGTTCCAAAAAGGCTCAGGGTGCCCAAAAAAGACCCCCAAGGCCGGCCTCTCTTAAAAAAGTTTCAGGTGGGGGCGGGGGACCAGAGGCAGATTCTCGGAATGGCGCAGGCAGGGGGTGCTCTGCCGCACTGTTTGGGGGAGATTTTGGAGCAAGGCCTGGTCCAAGGGGGCGAAAAGAAGCCACTTCTTTTCCAGAAAAAAATCAGGGCAATGTATTTTGAAAAGGGTAAGGCATGGACTGTTTGGGGGACTGGGTAAAGTTATTTTCTCTGATGAACCCCTTTTGATTTTTTGGGGGCATCAGGAAAACGCCTCATTGGGAGAAGACAAGGTGAGCGCTACCCATTTGTCTCTGCCAATTTTTAACCCCTGAAACCATTCATGTGTGGGGGGCTTCTCCCCAAGGGGGCTCTCCCAGTCTTGCCTAAAAAAACAGATGAATAAAAAGGGGGTACCAGAATGTCCTCCAAGACAATTTCCAACCCTCCAAGACAGTTTGGTGATCAAACAATGCCTTTTCCAGAGTGGAGACTTTCCATAAAGCAAGGTGATAACAAAGGCTCAGGGAAAAAACAGAGTTTTGGGGTTTTCCATGGCCGGGAAACCCCCCGATTTTAAACCCCTTGAGAACTTGGGTCAATCTCAAGAGACGGGGGAAAAAAAAAAAACCTAAAAATTCTGCAAAATAAAGCAAGTTGGCAAAATGGCTGTATCATCAGGTTTTGCTCCAAAATTTTGATTGAGAGATGCCGGGAAATTGCAGGGCCTGAAAAAGAAGGGCAACACTGAAAATTTTTGACTTGCTGCATAACTCTTCAATGTCAATATAAGCTTTTGTTACTATTGTTTGCAATTATATTTTATCTGTGATAAAAACATCTGTCAAACACAAAAAAACCCGGGCACGATCATGTAAAAATAAAATATTGTGTCTTCCAAAATTTTTTGGCCTAGAAAAAAATTAAACCCTGTAAAGAGGGGGGGGAATCAACCAAAATTATTTGATCAGATTTCTCTTTTTTTCTTCATTTGCATTGTGCAATAGAAAAAAAAAAGTACACTCTTTTTTTAGGGGTATTTTTTACTTTACAGCAGGTTCCACACCTTCCTAAAATTGTTGAAACTGGTAATGTGATTTTTTTAAAAATAGATACAAACACTATAAAGTATCACGATGTAAATGTTAACCATAAAACAATTTTTTTGCATCTACCCCCTTGCAATGGGGGGTTCCGAGTGGAATCACAATGACTGTGATGCCCCCCGGTATCCCGCCGGGCTCTATGTAGCTTTTTAAAACATCGAGCTCTATGAGTATAAAGGAACGTGGGGACAATGTTAATTGTACAATAAAGTGTCAAAGATGCTATGTCTCTGACTCTTCTTTCTGCAGAATATACATTGTATGTTGATGGGGGGGTTAAAAAGTTGTGCTCAGAAAAAGCTGTTGTGTTTGCTACAAAATTTAATTAAGGGCTATGTGCACCGTTCGGAATTGCCAGGAAATTTCCGCGGCAATTTTTCACCCCCCTCCCCCGGGAAACCCATATTATAGGTATGCGTACCCCCCCTTTAAAAATCTTTTTGCGCGGAATTAGTTTTCAAAATGCAGGTTTTTTTCAAGCGATCTACAGGTTGGCACCGGGTCAAACAAGTTTTTACTCGTGGCCCCAAAATTTTTTTCTTTTGATGCCGCCATGTGCATAAAAAAAAAAGATCTAATGTAAAAATAAAAAAAAATAAAAATAATGATATTCTCACCTTCGGCGGGGGCCTCCGCAGCTTTCCCCCCTCTCACGACGCTCCCGGCAAGTTCCGTTCCCGGGTCCTTTGCGACAAAAACCCGATGGTGCATCCCGAGGGGCCCCCGTCATCTGGTGATCTCGCAAAGACCTGGGGGAAGCGATTTGGGGGGGGGCGTCGCGGGGCGGGAAATGCGTGGGACGCCGGGGAAAGGGGGAATATCATTTTTCTTATTTTAAAATTTTGTTTTCATGGATATGGGACCCAGGTGGGGAGAGCTCTCCCCCAGCCTGGGTTCCTCCCCCCCATGAACCCTTACTTTCCGCATGGTGGGCACAGCCCCTCGGAAAGTAATTGGTTCAAGCATTCCTATGGCGGCGGAATCGCCCGGTCCCGCAAAAAAAGGGGAAAGAGTATGCTGCGGATTCTCCCGCGATGCGATTCCCCCCCGGAAAAAACCCGCAGCATGTGCCGCATGGGGAAAACTCATAGGCCTTAATGAGTTTTTTTGTGTAAATGGTTTTGCCGGGTTTGGCCCTTTTTCCCCGCGAAAACCGCGGCAAAACCGTAAGAACCGAACGTGTGCACTACCAAAGTCATGTTATATGCAGATGTCCCCCTATCTATGTAAGAAATAATGATGACTAGCGTTGCTCAGTTTTCCCGAGCCGCTGGGGGGGTCTCCGGTTTTGGAAGTGTCGGATTTGTTTTGTTCCGTAGTTGCATGTTTGCGACTGCTAGAACCTGAATAAATGTGGGATTCCCAACCCCAACAGGCTTCCCACAGTTTTAGGTTCTAGTACTGCAAATCTGAGCTGGGCGACAAAACAAATCCCCGAGCATTCCCAAAAAACTCAAACCCCCCTTTAGCTACCGGAAAAACCCGGCAATGAGAAAATTTTGCTCAATTTTAAAAAATTTTATTTAATATTCACATTTTATGAAACCAAGTGCTCCAACTTACATGGCATTTCCTTTCGGCAAGGGAAAATTTTTTATTCATCCTTTTACTTATTTTACATATACAGTAGACAAATGATTAAAAATATTCAACACCTTTTTTGTTATTTTATATTTTAAAAAAAAGCAAAGAAAAAAACTTTTTACAATTTTTTAAAAAGTTTTTAAAAAAGTAATTCTTGCCTAAGTGTATAAATATATGACTAAAAACTTTTGTGTCTGAATTATCCAAAAAATACAAAACAATTACAAAAAAAACAAAATCTATGAGTCAAAAACCCCAAAATGATTTTTTTTTTAAGTACAAAAAAAAAAATTTTGTATAATCAAAGCACTTATCCAAGAATTATCAACCACTTTCAGTTATTAAAATAACCAAAAACCAAAAAAACCCCGATGCAATTTTCACCGGCCGTGTCCAATTTTTACCGGATGTGTCTTTTTGTTTCTGAAATTATTTTTTGAAAAATGTGAACATTTGTTTTTTTATATTTTTTTGGGGGGTATAACAATACTTAAAAAAAAACTATACATTTTCAATGAAAAAGGTGCTTTTTTTTCCAGTGAGAACGTGTTTATTGAATTGGCCGAGTTTCTAAAAAGCAAGAGTTTTTTATTGCACGTCTTTTTTAAAGCAGCATTTTAGGGGCAGAGTTGTGTTAATGAGACAATCCTTTAAGGGAAAAAAATTATAAATGGATTTTAGCTAAAAAAAATTTTTTTAAGCAAACAAAAAGATGTTAAAATTTAGTATTGACTTGGGGGTTCAGACGATTAAGTAAAACCTTTTTTTGTTGAATTAACTGACGTACACAAGCCTTAACCTTTTGTTTGCGAGGGATGAACAAGTCGGTTCCTTAAATTAATTCCTGCAGATGAGAGGAAAATAAAGCCGCCCTTGGTTTTCTTCCGTAATGAATGGGTTACATGAATATTTGGTAGTAAGTGTACGTTCCGTATATTCAGTTCTTATGTATGAATAACAAATTTCTAAACATCACTATGCAAATTGCCTCTTCAGAGAAAAAGGGACTTGAACTCTATAGCGCCACCTGTTGGAAGAAAACACTAAGAAATATGAAAGATAATGGCACGTATGAATCAAGCTGTCCCCAAAAAGTGGCTTCTACCTGGAGGGTAATGGGGGCTGCGGTTGGTCTTACCATTGTTTTTCCAGTTTTGTATTCTGTATTATTTTTATTTTAAAGCCCACAATTCCAGGGCTGTACATGAGAAGGGGATTACATCAAAATAAAATGGCACTTCGAAACAAACCAACAATACAGATGGTACAGAGGGAAGAGGACCCTGCCCTTGGGGTTACATTCTACGGTTTATGGGAAAGGAGAAGAAGGTTGGGGGTTGTAGTAGCTCAATGGTGTTGAGTTGGCGCTTGGTCATTGAGGCTGGAGCTTTCCTGAAGGGGGGTTTTCAGGGTTCCGTCTGAAGGATCCAAAGTGGGGGTCGTGTTGGGGCACAGAATTCCAGGGATGGGGGATATTGGGAAAGTCTTAGACATTTGGTGAGGAGCAAATAAGCTGGAGGAAAAGGAGGTCTTGGGAGGACAGAGTTACGTGAGGGAAAATATTGAAGATTAGTTCCGAAATATCGGAGGAGAAAGGGTTTTGAAAAGGCTTTGTAGGTCAGTGTTTGTAGTTTAACCTGGATACGCAGGGAAATTGGGAGCCCGTGAGGGGATTTGCAAAGAGGGGAAGCAGGGTGTAGCGAGGGAGAGATTAATTAGTCGGGCAGCAGGTTAAGGACGGCGGAGGGGTGCGAGAGTGTTAGTAGAAGGAAGCCACAGAGGAGGAGTTGCAGTAATCAAGGCGGGAGATTATTGGGCATCACAAGCTTTTTGGTAGAGTGAGCGTTGGGAAAGGAGGATTCTGGAAATATTTTTGACTGGGGTGAAGGAGGTGCAGAGATTGGTTGTGGTTTGAAGGACAGGGCCGAGTCAAGGGTTACTCCACAGCGGATTTACCAAAGTGAAATGTAAATTCATTTATTGTGTAGAAAGTCAGGTAGGGAAGGTACAAGATGGAGGAAAAAATATTAGTAATTAGTTCAGATTTTTCCACATTGGTTTGAGGAAAGCGAGGGAAAGAAGGTGGATTGGGATAGACTCTTGGGATTCTTGAAGGAGAGAGGTATATATAGCCAGAGAGGTAGACTGAGTGTATCACTTAGATGGTACTGGAAGCCATAAGACTTTATGAATTGTCCCAGGCCAAGGGCTTAGATTGAAAGAGAAGGGGTCCTGGACAGAGTTTGAGGGACACAAACAGAGAGCAAGGTGGGAGGTAGGTGGGAGTAGGAAACGCTAAATGTGCGGTTGGTTAAGGTATGGGAGATCCAGGATAGGGAAGGTTTTGACACCAAAGAAGAGAGGATCTGTTGTAGGGGGGCAGTGGTCAACTGTGTTGAAGGCGAGGACAGGGGTTAAAAGGAGTATAGGAATTGTCTGTTAGCCCTTTGGCTGTAATTTTTTCGTAATTTTAGTAGGGCAGTCTCATGGAATGGTGGGGACCGAAGCCAGATTGTAAGTTGTCGCGGGAGCGATTAGATGTAAAGTGAGAGGAAATTTCGTGTGGACTGTGCTCAAGGAATTTGGAAGCAAATGGGAGCAAAAATATGGGCGATAGTGACATAGCGCTGGGTCAAGGGATGGCTTTTTGAGGAAGGTGCGATTCCGTCATGTTTTAAAGCAGGGGGGGGAAGGTAACCAGAATTAGTGATGGTTGAAGAGTGGGTTAGGGATGGGAAATGTAGTGGGGAGGTTGGGGAGGAGGTGGGTTAGGATAGGGACAAGTGCACAAGTGGTGAGGTGTGATTTGGAGAGAAGATGAAAGCTCTCCTCATGATTTTGGGAGGGAAGTTATGGGTTAGGCTTTGGGGTCAGGATAAAAGGGGTTGTGGTGGTTGGACAGCAAAAACTTGCATTGTTTGGTCTATCTTTATTTTTGAATGCAGGCAAAGTCCTCGGCAGAGATTGCGAAGTCGGAGGGGTCAGTGGTGGGGGGGGGGGGAGTTAAAAAGTGTTGAACAACTTTTTGGGGTTGTGGGTTAAGAAAATACAAGGGAGTTAAATAGGTCTTTTTTAGCAAGGTGAAGCTGATTTAATGCGGTGTTGCTTTTTATTTGCATGAAACCCATGTTGGAATGCTTTTTTTCCCCAGCGCCGTTCTGCAATTCGGATCTTGCCTAGTTTTTTAGTGATGTATGAAAGTTATTTGAAAGCAAGATTATTAATGTTTTTTTTTTTTTACTGGATATACAGATAACAAAGTTAGCTAAATTTATGAATGTGTCTACAGTTTAGATTTTTTTTTGAGACTTATGTTTTGTGTTTCGAGGCCCAAAAAATAGATACATTTTAAAGGGGCTATTGGACTTGTTTTTTATTCTATGGACTAAACACTTACTGTCGGTTGTTGCTAACTACCGTCTGTTCTGTTTCGTGAAAATTTCCCTGGATAGGGGTGTGATTAGTCTGCTTTCTTTGACCTTATGTCGACAGAGTAGCTCTTTCTCTTCTGCTCTGCTCTGCAACAGGTTTTACTGCAGACGAATGCTGATTTTGTTGCACAGCTTCTGAATCCACACCTTTGCAGTAGAAAGTTTCACAGAGCAGGCTTCATGGGATAACAAGCTTTTACTTCTTACAACATGAGGTAAAAGGAAAATGCACAGTCATTTAGCATTGCATCAGGAAACAGGAACAAAACGAAAGTGAAACTACAAGTGAGACTATTTCTTATACAATACTTAAACAGAAGGAAACATTACACAACATTCGCACTATTGTCAGGTCACATAAAGTCCTCCTCTTATTAAATAAGTCCGAATCTGTTGCATATGCCAACACTCTTTCTCAACAATAAGGACTTATTCAATTCAAACCCAATTTTTTTATAAGTCTCTGATGTTTATCAGCATTCAACGCCTCGTGAAAATGTCTGCTGTCATTTCTTCAGTAGGGCAATACCAACTTCAAGACTCCTTGATCCTGATGATCCTCAAGAAATGATATTTCACATTCAATATGCTTGGTTCTTGGATTGACTCTTTCCATCTGAGCAAGAACAAGACATCCTTGATTGTCCTCTTTTAGTTTTTTTGGTTCCAACGTGGTTGTCCTAGGTCTGTCAACAATTGTCTTAACCACAGTACTTCTTGACTCGCATGGCTGCTGCAACATATTCTGCTTCTGTTGAAGACAGTGTCACAATTGACTGTTTCTTACTTGTCCAACTTATTGGTCCACCTGAGAGAAAAAAAATATGTCCACTGTTAGATCTTCTGTCTGTTGGATCTCCAGCCCAATCTGCATCAACCTATCCTGGTTAAAATGCAATTATCACCTGTGGGTAATTTCAGCTTAACATTGCTAGTTCCTTTCAAATAACGTATTACTCTCTTCACGGCATTCCAATCAGCTTTATTTGGTTTGATACCTTTCTACTCAGAGGATTCCTACTGCTGCTGTGATGTCTGGTCTTGTAACAGTCGCTAGTATGTAGTTTTCCTATTGCTGTTCTGTATTCTTCATTGTTTGGTAGCATATTCTTTTCACTGTTCATCTCTTTGAGATAATTAGTTTTCATTGGAGACTTTACTGTTTTTGCATCCTTTAGTCCAAATTTTTTGTTATGGTCTTGAATCATGTGATTTTGATTCAGTTGGAAACTTCCATCTTCTTCTCTTTCTATCTGTATTCCTAGGTACTTTTTACATTTCCTAAGTCTTTGATTTCAAAATGTTGTTTCAGGATTTTTAAACGTTTTCTTTATCACATTCTTGTTTAAAACAAATCAAAATGCCGTCTACATAATTGAGTACATAAATCAATCTATTACTCAGCCTTTTGTGTACAACATGGTTCAGCTTTGCTTCTTTGAAATTTTTCATTCGTTAGTACTTCCGGATTTTGTCATTCCACGCTTTAGCTGCTTGCTTTAAACCGTAAATCTTTTCTGTAGTTTACAAACTTTGGATTTCTTTCATCTTTGAATCCTGGAGGTTGTTCATGTAAATGTCTTCTGTTAAATCTCCATTCCAAAAAGCTGTCTTTACATCCAGATGTCTTAGTTCCTTATTCCATCTGTTCCACTGCTGCACTGTAAGTAAAGTTCTTATTGTAGTGTGTTTGAAAACTGGAGCAATGTTTCATCATAGTCTTCTCCATATTTTTGAGAATACCCTTTAGCTACGAGTTTTTGCTCGATATCTTTCAGGTTGCCATCTGTTTGGTATTTTACTTTAAAAATCTATTTACATCCTATGGCTTTTTCTTCCTTCTGGCAAATCTGTTATGTCCATGTATTGAATCATACATGGATTTAATTTCTGTTTCTGTTTCTTCTATCCATTTATTAGCTTCTTCTTCAGAAAGTTTAGATATGTCTTCCCAAGAGGTAGGCGCATGGATTTTTCTTATACTGTTTTGTATGAGAGACGTTTTGGGGTTTTTCCTTTGTTCTCTCTTATTGAATGTCTTGGTTCTGTGTCTGTTTGTAGTTGTGATTCTTCACTTTCAGTATTTTGTTCTTCATTAATTTCTATTTCTTTCTCATCAGATATTTCTTCAGTTTTGTCACTATTGTTTTTCTCACTTTTTGTTTTCAACTGAAATCATAATGTCTTCATTTAAATCTTCAATGAATGTCACACTGTTACTCACTGTAACTCTGTCTGTTTTGGGATCTAAGATTCTATATCCTTTGCAGTTTTCACTATATCCAATGAATATTCCTTTACATGGATCTGTTTTGAAGTTTGGAACGTTTTTCTGTTGGAATAATATAAAAATTTACATCCAAAAACTTTTAAATGATTGACACTTGGTTTCATACCTTGCCACAGTTCATATGGAGTTTTGTTTCAGTTTTTGGAAAAAAGTCGGTTCTGTAGATATGTAGCTGTCGTTGCTGCTTCACCCCATATTTTTTTGGTTGTTTAGAATCTGTCAGCATACATCTCATCATCTCTGTTAGAGTTCTGTTTTTCCTTTCTGCTACTCCATTTGTTCAGGTGTGTATGGAACAGTTTTCTGATGTTCTATTCCATTTTGTCTTAAGTAGTCTTCTATTCTAAATATATCACAGTAGTGTAAATGGATCAGAAAGAGATCAATTTAACTAGAATCACCGTATCTCCTCTTATATTATAAAAACAACCTTTATTATAGCCGTTAAAAAATAGAACAATACTAAGCCAAATGGCAAAAAACATCATACGTAAATAATGAAAAACACCAGAGAGTCGTGCTTATCCCTACAATGGCCTGTATTACCCTACCTACCAGCGGAGGTTGGCACCCTAGAACCTGCGCAGGGGCGCCCCCGCTCCTCGACGGCTCACCCTGCTCACCCATAGGCCCTAAGGTGACAGGGCGTAAAGGATAAAAATAAAAATGGTAGTGAGAAAGATAAAGATAATAATGTTTATGTCTTCATGAAGTGCGGGCTGAATTGAATAAGATGATTCTTATACACCACAACTATTAGTCAGATCTTAGGAATAAAACGAAACAGTATGTCTAGATCTCAAGTAACAAAGGCCACAGAAAAAAAACAAAATTGAAAAAAAACAATTAAACCCACCCAAAACAAGTGTTGATTAATAAAATAAACATACATCTGTATATTGATCCTATATAGATAGCTAAGTATCTTATTAAAGAGTGGTATAGTTTTGTTTGAATCATTCATATAGATATAACCAAATAAATTGGAGCTTAATATGAAAAGACCTGGGAAACTCGAATCAATATGAAGCACAAAACTAAATCTTATGCCAAAAGATATAAAACAAGTGTGCTAACAGATCTTATCATCAGATGAGATATTGAAAAATTCTCTGAATGATAAAATGTCGTTTCTATTATTAGGTATTTAATAAACATAACTTCCAAAGATATTAATAAAAAAAAAATCTCCCTTATAGAGAAATGTATATCTACAGAGGTTCCATAATTAGGCTCCAAATGAATTAATGACTAGAATAGCAAATAACCACTCAGCAGTTAAATAGGATTATAAGCTAAAGCAGAGATTTTATCAGATATCATGACTGTGTTCCCGTTTAGATGTTAACTATCAGTCATGCAGCCACTCAGCAATTGCGTGGGATATAACTCCAAATCATGTGTAACTCGACGCTTTCTCCTCTTCGGAGGTTCATCAGGAGTAAGATAACATTTAGGAGTACTTAGCTTAATCACTGATGATACAGCCAGATAGTCAGGGACGATCCCCCTCAGACATCATACCAAAAAGAGGGGGATTTTATTTCATTAAAAGACTTTTTTCTGGCTGTGTTTTTTTTTTTAAATTTTCAAACAATGATTAATAATGGATCGGTGTCTTATTGACGCCTCTCCATTATTAACTAGGCTTATTGTCACCGATCAATCAAAGGTGGGCATTAACCCCTTATTACCCCGTTTGCCACCGCTACAGGGCAAGTGGAAGAGCTGGGTAAAGTGCCCACAATTGGTGCATCTTTGGATGTGCCCTTTGTGGGCTGCTGCAGCCTGGTATTTTTAGGCTGTTGAGGGCCAAAATTCCATGGGCCTTGACAATCTTTTAATACCAGGCCGCAGCAGTCTGCATTTTACTTGGCTGGTTAACAAAAAATAGGGGGATCCCCACGCCATTTTTTTTCGATGGGACCCCCTATTTTTGTTAACCAGCCAAGCTAAGCAGACTGCTGTGGCCTGGTATTATCAGGCTTGCAAGGTCCATGGGTATTGGATCCTTACCACCTGAAAAACCAGGCCTCAGCAGTCTGCTTCATCTGCTGGTTAACAAAAATAGGGGGGACCCCACGCCATTTTTTTTTCGAAGGGATCCCCTATTTTTGTTAACCAGCCAAGATAAGCAGACTGCTGTGGCCTGGTATTATCAGGCTTGCAAGGTCCCTGGATATTGGCTCCTTAACAGCCTGAAAAACCAGGCCTCAGTAGTCTGCTTTATCAGGCTGGTTAACAAAATAGGGGGGACCCCATTTCCATTTTTTTCAGAGGGGATCCCCTACTTTTTTATTTAGTTCAATTCAGGTCAGCTGGGATTCCCTCTGATGCTGTGGGTGTCCCTGGCTGACCTGAAGTGAAAGTGGAAGCAATCAATTATGATAACCACTTCCTCTCCTGTCAGCCAGGAGAGGAGATGATTCAGTCTGGGGTTTACTGTGAGACTGTCAGCATTAGCTGTGGTCTCTGCAGTAAACATAACCCTTCAGAAGGATTACATCGGGGACCTGACTGAACATCGATAGGTAAGAATAATGTTGCTTTATTATTTTATTTTTATTACAGGTGAACAAGGGCTTCGCAAGGAATGGCAGTAAAATAAAATTGGTCAAAAACTGTGTTTATTTCATTAAAATGATTTTTAATTAAAGTTGTGTGTTTTTATTTTTATTTCATACAATAGGATAATAATTGATAGTTGTCTAATTGACAGCTCTCAATTATTAACCTGGCTTAAACTCACCTTTCAATAGCAAGGTGGCTTTAACCCCTTATTAACCCATTCGCCACCGCTACAGGGCAATGGGAATAGACGGGCAAAGTGCCAGAAAGGGCGAATCTAATTATAGATTTGCCTTTTCTGGGGTAACTGGGCGGATGTTAGTAACCAGGGGGGGGCAAAAAATAATGGTCCCTCTCTGGGCTATTATTATCTGCCCCCACTCGCTGGCTTTGGCTGTCTGGTTGAGAAAATAGGGCGGGAGCCCACGCATTTTTTTTCAACAATTTTACACCTCATATATATATATATATATATATATATATATATATATGCACATGTCATTGAATTTGTGACACATATATATATATATTTATATTTATAGTTCATACACTTCTAACATAGTATAATAGCCGCTAATTCAATTGCCGTCTTTTGTGAAAATACAGAACCCGACATGAAATGACACATGGTTTACATAGAGTTAACCATGTCATTTCATGTTGTTTGATATATTGTTTTCACTAACAATTACATGAGTGTATGTGTGCAAAATCTGACACATGTAGGGGTTAATTAAAGGTGTAAATTCGTAGCAAAAAAAATGTGTTTCTTTTTTTTAATCTTGTCCAAACTTGTTTGAACAATTTAGCAGTCTGATACCTTCTGCGGTTATTTTGCTTCCATCTGCAAGATAAATGGCTTCTTTCTTATCTAAATCAAGATCAGTAAAGAAATTCTTGTCACTTGTCATATGACTCGTTGCTCTTGAATCAATAAACCAACCAAGTGATGATTTCTTGTCTGTTATTTTGAATGTGCCATTCCAATTATTCTCACACGAATCGGAAATTGTGTTTTTTACTTTCTGTGTATGCTTTTTATGTTGTAATTTTTGTTCTGCTTTCGATATGGTAAAGTCTTTCTTTAAATTACCTTTTTTCTTACATCTGAAGCATTCTCTTGTCTCTTTATAATAGGGTTTTTTAAATTCTGTAGCTTTAAGAGTGTTTTCACTGTCTTTTTCAGTAGAAGATCATTGCTTTGTTCTTTTCTTCTCTGATATTCATCTATGAGTCTTGTTTTCACAAATTCTAAGGTAATGTATGTTTCAGGTCTTGTCTCTAGTGCATTTATTAAAGCAGTATATGAATCTGGTAAACTGCACAACAATATAGCTGCTATATGACTTTCCTTAATATCTTCACCAATAGATCTTAGCTGTGATATCACTTCCATCATTGAGAATATATGCTTCTGCATGTCACTGTCTGCACTTAGTCTCATACTGTAAAGCTTTCTTAAGAAAAATAACTTGTGATTTAAGCTGGGTCTCTCATATAGCTTTCTTAATGCTTCCCACACTCTTTCGCTTTTTTCTTCATTTCTTATATGTATTAATTGAGCATCATCCACTAATAAGCTAATGGTGGCTCTCGCTTGTCTATTTCTCTTATCCCATGTCTGATTATCCTGAGCAGGTCTATCTGTAGTGATTACTTCCCATAAATCATATTTAGACAATAACATCTCTACTTTGAATTTCCATAGCTGATAGTTCTCATCATTCAGTTTAGCTACTGTGAGTTTTAGCTCTGTGCTACTTGTCATTTTTAACTTATCTTACTTGTTTGGAGAGACTTGCACTGAAGAATTCTTCTGCATTCACCAGGGTCTTGCTGAGAGTTCCAGTGTCCTGGGTATCTGGTATTCTTGGTGCTTGGGATCTGTGGTGTCTGGAATTCTCTGGTGTCTGGATGTCTGGGTGTCTGGAATTCTCTGGGTGTCTGGGTACGCTGTATCAGGGGTGCGCTGTGTCTGGGCCCATAACCTGTTGCACAGCTTCTGAATCCACACCTTTGCAGTAGAAAACTTCACAGAGCAGGCTTCATGGGATAACAAGCTATTACTTCTTACAACATGAGGAAAAAGGAAAATGCACAGTCATTTCAGCATTGCATCAGGAAACAGGAACAAAACGAAAGTGAAACTACAAGTGAGACTATTTCTTATACAGTACATTAAACAGAAGGAAACGTTACACAACATCGCCATGTATTGTCAGGTCAGCATAAAGTCCTCCTTTACTTATAATAAGTCCTAATCTGTTGCATATGCCAACAGATTTACAACAGGGTCCAAGCATCTAGACAGCGGGGAGTTGGCTGTCAATCAGCATGACATCAGCAGTGACTCCCTGTCAGTACAGTAGAGAGGAAGAAATAGAGCTACTCTGTTGATGTGAGATAGCAGGATGCAGGAGATTAGTTGGCAGGAACAGTCCGTAACGACTCAGAGCAACAAGAGATTGTTGTATGGTAGTAGCTAACTACCTGTTCTTAACCCCATAGGGAAAAAAACAAATGTCTCAGATAACCCTTTTATATACCCTAAGTATGAACCTATGTACTTTAGGTGTGACCAACAGACTCAGTGCATTTTTCTGCTTGTGGTTTAGCAAGTCCCCCCTCCCTCACTGGTGATTGACAGCACTGGCTTACTTGAGTTTTCTCTTCAGACTGAAAAAACTGTCAATCACATGTGCGTAATTAATACTGCTATTTGGTCTGACAAGGCTCCCTGTAAAATATAGTAATCTACTAGATCTGACTTTGCCATAAATAGAGAATAAAGAACACCTTACTCTAAAATAAGCAACAGTTCAAGGCATCTACAGTTGGTATGGAAAGTATTCAGACCCCTTTAAATTTTTCACTCTTTGTTTCATTGCAGCCATTTCGTAAATTCAAAAAAGTTCTTTTTTTTTCTCATTAATGTACACTCTGCACCCCATCTTGACTGACAAAACAGAAACATAGAAATTTTTGAAAAGTTATTAAAGAAAAACTGAAATATCACATGGTCATAAGTATTCAGACCCTTTGCTCAGTATTGAGTAGAAGCACCTTTTGAGCTAGTACAGCCATGAGTCTTCTTGGGAATGATGCAACAAGTTTTTCAAACCTGGATTTGGGGATCCTCTGTTATTCTTCCTTGCAGATCCTCTCCAGTTCCGTCAGGTTGGATGGTGAACGTTGATGGACAGCCATTTTCAGGTCTCTCCAGAGATGCTCAATTGGGTTTAGGTCAGGGCTCTGGCTGGGCCAGTCAAGAATGGTCACAGAGTTGTTCTGAAGCCACTGCTTTGTTATTTTAGCTTGTTGGAAGGTGAATCTTCAGCCAAGTCTGGGGTCCAGAGCACTCTGGAAGAGGGTTTCTTCCAGGATATCTCGGTACTTGGCTGCATTCATGTTTCCTTTAATTGCAACCAGTCGTCCTGTCCCTGCAGCTGAAAAACAACCCCATAGCATGATGCTGCCACCACCATGTTTTCACTGTTGGGATGTATTAGGCAGGTGATGAGCAGTGCCTATTTTCTCCACACATTCCGCTACAATTATCACCAAAAAGTTCTATCTTGGTCTCATCAGACCAGAGAATCGTATTTCTCATAGTCTGGGAATCCTTCTTGTGTTTTTTTTAGCAAACTCTATGCGGGCTTTCATATATCTTGCACTGAGGAGAGGCTTCTGTCTGACCACTCTGCCATAAAGGTCCAACTGGTGGAGGTTTGCAGTGATAGTTGACTTTGTGGGACTTTCTCCCATCTCCCTACAGCATCTGTGGAGCTCAGCCACAGTCATCTTGGGGTTCTTCTTTATCTCTCTCACCAAGGCTCTTCTCCCATGATTGCTCAGATTGGCTGGACTGCCAGGTCTAGGAAGACTTCTGGTGGTCCCAAACGTCTTCCTTTTAAGAATTATGGAAGTCACTGTGTTCTTAGGTACCTTGAGTACTGCAGAAATTCTTTTGTAACCTGGGCCAGATCTGTGCCTTGCCACAATTCTGTCTCTCAGTTCCTTGGCCAGTTCCTTTGACCTCATGATTCTCATTTGGTCTGACATGCACTGTGAGCTGTGGGTTCTTATATAGACAGGTGTGTGCCTTTACAAATCAAGTCCTATCAGTTTAATTAAACACAGCTGGACTCCAATGAAGGAGTAGAACCATTTGAAGGAGGATCACAAGGAAATGGACAGCACGTGACATAAATATGAGTGTCTGAGCAAAGGGTCTGAATACTTTTGACCATGTGATATTTCAGTTTTTCTTTTTTAATAAATTTGCAAAAATTTCCACATTTGTTTTTTTTCAGTCAAGATGGGGTACAGAGTGTACATTAATGAGAAAAAAATGAACTTTTTTGAATTTACCAAATGGCTGCTATGAAACAGAGTGAAAAATTTAAAGGGGTCTGATTACTTTTTGTACCCACTGTATATTAGGATAATACACGCTGTCATTTCAACTTTCTAATCTCATCAAATGTGACATGAATCATCTTTAATATGATGAAAAAGTTCATTAATCACATGCATCCTGGGAACAAAACCCAGGGGAGTGTACTAGAGTGGAAGGAGCATTCAGATGGAGAACATTAAAGTTCTACAATCCATGACATGTTTTATAAACAGATTGCAAGAATAAACATGTCCTGACAGATCTTGGCCAGTCCTAAGATGAAGTGTTTATAATATATACATTACACGACATAAAAAAGTGAAAATAGAGCTTTAATGGGCTGCATATCTAAATAGTCCTATTAATAGATTCATGCATCCGCACATATTACTATAGAGGGAAATACAATCTATGCCTTTAAATCCCAGCTACAGAGTTTCAAATTAGGCCCAATGCTAGTGTTGTATAAGCGAAAAAGTATAGCTGGAGTGATCGCTTCAGCAGTAATAATTTATCTTAAATTGAATAGATAATTATTTGGCTTGCTGATAACTACAATGTGAAGATGATACATGTCATCCTATCTTCCAAAATATGACATCCCATTAAAACAGATTATGCATAAAATAGATTTGCGCACCTTTGTTGATTAGATTTTTTGTGAACAAATTAAAATCTTGGAATTTTCTGACATAAATGTGTCATTTTTTCAGCTGTTGAAAAATTTCGCAGTTGAGAGTTTGCTGAAAATCGACTACGTACGAGACATGGAAAAATTAATTACACAGCCCCCTACCAAAATGTGCAATTGGATTTTCTAACACTAGGTTTATGACTATCTTAGTCTTTTTTGTCTTTCCTCAAGCTCTTGTCTCTTTTCCTTCCACTAATTGATTTTTCACAGTTTAAAGTTGTCTGGCCTGAGGCTATAAGTCTTTAGTCACTCTATGTGACTGCAGACTTGTTAATTCTCACATGGGCATGTAACCACAATATGTGATTTGTATACATGCGATCATGTGCTAACTAGTTGGAATGTGGTTAGGAGTATGCAAATCATATACTTGTAGTCACATGACTGGCACCGAGAATCCTTCCGGCGCACATTGAGCATGATGTGAGAATTCACATACAGTAGAGTGGCTGCAGACTATAGTTTAAAGGGTGTATCTGGGACTTTTCCAAAAATTGACCTAAGCAGTAACAGGCAGGTAATTGCAACTTACCTTCCTGTTGTGTCCAGTGCCGTTTTTTCCCCTGCACAGAGCAGTCACAGATGCTCATGTTGGGGATTCAGAAGCCTTTGCTGACGTCACGTCTACAAAGCGTAGGCTTCTTTTCCGCTCAGCTCTGTTGACAGGGCGCGACTGCCACGGTCATTCTGATTGACGATCAGATCCCCGCTGCCTAACTGGAGGAGCCGGCTGTCAATCAAAATGACCTGGGAAGTCCCACCCTCTGGCAGAGGCAGCTGAATCACCGACAGTTGCAGTCTGTGACCGTTTTGTGCCAGGTAAGAACTGTGCCTTGCACAACAGACAGATTAGTTGCAATTACCTGCCTGTTAGTGCTTAGATACATTTTTTGTTTTCTGTAAAGTCCCGGATACCCTCTTTAAGAGTGAACAACCCTTTTAAGGTTGAAAGAACACACAAATCCATCCTGTTTTATCTATAATACTAATATGGTGATCCAGAGGAAAAAAAAAAACAAAAAATACTTCTTGACTACAAATATAGCAATCAGACAAGCTCCCTGGATCATCGTCTCATAACCTGTAATATTATATTTTTCAAGAAAGACATCCAGGCTCTCCTTGCACTTTTTTAGTGAATCAACCATTACAACATCATGTGGCAGAAAGATTCATGAGCTAACTGCTCGCACAGTAAAGAATGGCTGTCTGTGATAAAAGAGGTATTCTATAGTTGTCTCTTGAGCAACTCAGAGCTATTCATCTCCTTATTTCCTAGTTGTTTAGAGGACTGAGCACTCTTCCTTCAGGGCAAGTTCTGGTCAGGAGCTTCATTTTGCTATAACATAATAATGGTCTGTTGGTTGTTCTTCTGAGTCTAAACTGTTATTACTATATTTGAATATAGAGATGACAGTGCCTTTGAAGAAGCTAAGAGTTCAGAAAGTGAAAGCCTGGTTAGGAGAACTGCTCTGGAAACTGTCTATGTTATTCTGCAGGACTAATAAGAGCCTTGTCAGGAGCTGAGTAGGAGGAGCGAGGCGAAGAGGTAACTGCTGTATAGAAACATTAAGCTGGAGAGAGCTGTGGGAATGTAAATAGCTAACTCCTCAGCTGCAATGTAATTATTGCACATACTTGGGTATTATGTTGGCTCAGTGGTTAGCACTGTAGCCTTGCAGTGCTAGAGTCCTGGATTCAAATTCCACCAAGGATAAGACCTGCATGGAATTTGTATGCTCTTTTCATGTTTGCATGGGTTTCCTCACACTCCAAAAACATACTGATAGGGAAGTTAGATTGTTAGCCCCAAAAGACACAGTGATGATGATGTCTGAAAAGGACTGTGGAAATTAGTTTTGCTATGTAAGTAATATAAATAGATAAATACTTTGCCAGTCCCTAGCGGCCGAGCTTCTAAGAAATAGATGTACACTATGTAAGATAAAAGCTCTCACAGCAAAAGAATGAAATCAGATAAAAAAGCAAGTCAATTGCAAATTTGCTTATTTTCATGCTTTCTAAATAAATAGAGCAATTTAATAAAATGAAAATACCCCTTTAAATCGTCTCTCCTGTGTCACATTTGTGTCTGAACATGCTGCTGCTAGCCATGCCTTAGCTGCTAGGTGGCAGCGCAGGAATACTGCGGTTACTGCTGGTTGAGGGCAGCATGTGGCTGGTTAGCTGTGAGATTGCTGAGACTGTTTGTCCCTTTCCTGTCCACCTGTATTTTGCTGCATTGAGCTGGTAATATAACTAGCTCTCTGCTGCGAGTGGTGAGCAGGGATCTTTTCCATATAAACTCCATGTGACAGTCTCTGGCTAATAGTTAATTAGTTCAACTAAGGCCTGATTTATTGCTTCTGTTGTGCTACTTTTGTTTATACCATTTTCTGATCTCAGCTTGTATTTTTACTACTTGCTTGCTTTTTTTATTTTGTCCCTGATGTGAACTCATCAACTTCACGTGACAAACTAACTTTTTTGTTGCTAACTTGCTTCACCAGTCAGCAGCTGACTCAGTAGCCCTTGTCAATGGATCCAAATGTAAGTGCAGGGATTAGAAGGTGAATGCCAGTATAACCACTGATGACTTGTTAAGAGAGTGGCTTGCGCTAAGTCTGTCCATGGAAGCTCTATTAACAGCTGCCAGGCTGCCACAAACAGAGCACCCATGACAGTCCCTTGTCATCATTGCAGGTCTAGTTGTAAAAATATCATTAGAACGATCTCTGTACTGTCACTTCATATATTTGTACAATATAATAATATAATAAGATCATCCCTAAGCCTTTCATTTTTCCTAATCAAATGACCACAAGGTCTGCAACCTGTCTTGGTACTGCAGTTCACCCATTCCATTAGGGTATGTTTCCACGGTCAGGAAACAGTCCGGATTAGCTGCGTGTTTGACGCTGTGCGTTGGCGCAGCGTCAAACACGCAGCGTCCAGATGTTACAGCATAGTGGAGAGGATTTCAAGAAATCCCGTCTCCACTATGCTTCAAAACACGCAGGCGGAAGACCTGCATTTCCGGACATGCGGCGTGTCTTTTTAGACTGCAGCATGTCCTATTCCCTTGCGGCGACGCTGCGTCACGCAAGGGAAATAACACAGGGCTATGTAGCCCTGCAGTCAATCCGCATGTGTTCCGGATGTGTTTCATGAACACATCCGGAATGACCGCGCGTTCAGTAGGGGGCGGGGCTTTGGGCGGAGCGGACTTTCCGCTCCGTCCAAAGCGCTGTGTTTCCGGAACGTGGAAACACAGCCTTAATAACCTTGGTTAATCTTGTTTGCTCCAAGCCCATCTCACCTTATAGCAGAAGTAACCTCGATGTTTTGTCAATATGTTAGAACTTGGTAATAAATAAACGTGGCCCCCAAGTCTCGCACCACTCTTCCCACTTAAACATGACATGAAACAACTGGACAGTATTCTTTTAAACTTCTAGCTTTGCCATGGTAGGAATTCTTATTTCATTGGGTGGGCCGCTCTCCACCACCCGGTCTAGATAAATACACAAAATTAATCAAGTTAAAAGTAAATAAAAACCTTTTGACAATGTGTGAACTTTCAGCATACAAGGGTATAGAAAGATTAGTAAAAGATACATGCCCAATATGTTATTCATATGTTCACATTAAAACAGTAGCTGACAGAGTTTGACAAAAGCAACATCAATAAAACATTTTTGCAATCTTTGTGACCCATCAAATAGCTCCAAATAAACACATCCTAAATGTTTCATCGTAATTTTACATTGTTCACTGATGGTGGCACAAATAACAGTGTAAAGTAATCTGTCAAAAAAACTGGAAAAAATACAGACTTTTTATGTCAGTTCAATACAACAGTAACATAGTTTAGAAACATTAAACTTTCATTTTAATTACATGTTATGTAACACTGTGTGAATGTAAAACAAATGCAAAAAAATGTACATCTGTCAAGTTGTAAAGTAAAGTCTTAACTGGTGACCTCAATGAGACCAGAATATGTTATAGTGCACGAGGCTCTTGCAAATACATTAAAACTAATCTGGGAAACAGGAAATACCCATTAGCAAAGTTGCAAGGGTACCACCATAGTGTCTGTGAAATTTCATAATAGTCACAATTTGTCTAGTTTTCTATTTAAATTAAAGATTTAAATTAGGGATGAAAGAAACATGCTCGGTGATACTCGGATATCACTTAAGTATCTGGGTGCTCGGATGTGCTCGGCACTCAGGGAGCATTAGCTGATGCTCAATTTCAAACTTGAATCCCTGCCCCACATGTGTCACTGTAATGCCTTAGCGATCTTGGTACTGGCATTACTGTGATTGGTTGGCCGTATTACATCATCAGTGGTTATAAAAGGACAGGCACCACCAGGCACAGCACACTGACATCATTGCACAGCTCTGCGACAGTTCTTACTGGAGTGAGACAGTGCTTGTCCAGGCGAGTGTATGCACAGTTTAGCAAATCAGAGTCCTGTAGTGTTGATACTGGGGCTGAGGCTGAACCATTATACTTTTAGAACAGTCAAAAAAGTGCTTAAACATTTTTCTGTGTTCAATTATTCATCCATATACTATTACGTGCTCTTTGGTACATTTTATTGTTAAATAACACTACTAAAAAGCGTTGAAACATTTTTCTGGATTCAATTACTCAAAAAAAAGTTGTCTATTCAGTTACACATCCATAGAGTATTACGTGTTTTGTGGGCGACAAAGATGGCAGAATAAGTGAGACTCCCGAGGGAGTGGCCAGAGGAATATTGGAGCCAGAGGAAGCTGGTGGGACAGTGGAGGTGGCCGTAGTCTGTGGTCTGGGATAGGCTGCTTTCCCAGAACCACCAAGTCCCGAACACAGGCCCGAATCCAGGCAGCAACCTTTACCATGGGGGTTCTTGCGGACTGCAGACAGGAGAGCCAGTATCCAGGAATTGGTGAGCGGACTGCAGGGCCTAGGCTTGTTAAAAATCTTTATGAGTGTAAGAGTACAGCAACTACAATTTAAAAATATTTGAATGAGGCCCGCCCGTTGTTGCCTTTCAGGGGTCTATGGATGAGTGGATGACCCTCCTTATAATTTTTGCATGGCTTTGTTCTTTCTGCAAAGAGTTTATGAGTGTAGAAGTACATCAACTACACTTTCTAAATATTAAATTTCAAAAATTTTCTGGATTCAATTAGTCATCCATACAGTTTAACATGGTTATTGTTATATTACGGTTGTATGTTAAACTCCGAAAAAGTATTAAAAAATATTTCTAGATCCAATTAGTCATCCATAGAGTATTAAAAGCCAAAATTGAAAGGAATGGATGGCACTCACCGATAAAAAACTTCTTTATTCCAATACTTTAAAACATCGGCGTCGGGAAGATGGGAGCAGGAGTGGAAGGGACGACAGCCGTTTGGCGCAGCAGTGGCACTTCTACTGGTCACACAGGTGAGTGGAACTGAGATCACCTCTAACAGAGGGACGGCAGTTAAGCCACACCCCCGGTGCTTAAACACATGTGCAGCAACTATACATAACAATTAAAATACATTTAGAAAACAAATGAAAACAAAAAACCCCACAATAAATAGCGGCTTTTTACAGGAAAACGGACATATATAACTTTTCATTCAAGCCAGCAGATTCTTGCGCTCGAGCGCGCATGATCCATATGGCCTTCTTTTTAACAGAAGATTATGCAGATCTCCTACTTGCGCTGGAAGAGACACCCTTTCCAAACCAGCAAAAGAAAGAACCTTCGGGTTTCCCTCATGAACTTCTCTAAAGTGTTTGATGAAACGTAGAACCCTCTTACCTGAACCAATCGAGTTGTAATGCTCTCTAAATCTCACATAAAGGGGGCGAATGGTCTAAAGTGTTAAAAAATATTTCTGGATCCAATTAGTCATCCATTGAGCATTACATACTTTTTGTTTAATTTCCCTGTTATATAACAGTCCAAAAATGCATTGAAAAATATTTCTGGATTAAATTACTCAGCCATAGAGTGTTATGTGCTATGCAGTACATTTCAGGTTTATATAACAATACAAAAAAGCATTAAAAAATGCTTTCTGTTACATTTCGGTGTTATATAACACTCCCAAAAAGCATTGAAACATTTTCTGTATTCAATTACTCATCCATAGACTATTACATGCTTTGTTGTACATTTTGATGTTATATAACTGCTCAAAAAAGCACTGAAAAATGTTTCTATGTTCAATTACTCATCCATATATTATTATGTGCTGGGTTGTACATTTTGGAGGCAAAAAAGCTTTGAAACATTTTTCTGGATTGAATTACTCACCCATAGAGTATTATGTGCTTTGCGATACATTTCCATGTTATATAACACTTCTCTACAGTTCATTAAGTAAAAAATTATGTGAATCTTTCCTTTCCGTGGAATAGGTCATGAGATCTCCTTTCAGTCTTCTGGATGTACCACTGGTACCAATTCTTTGGTTACGCAAATTGGTACATCAGTTAATCGTACAATTGAAACAGTTGATAATACTCACAATGCTAAAGGTGTTGGGTTTCCATGAATTGATTATAGAAGAAAAAAATTGTTATATGTTGTTAAATTATTACAATTTGTCAGATAAATAGATTGAAGGTTAGATTGATTGATTGTCCGATCGATGGAGAGATAAGAAAGCTTTCAATTTGTTTGTACAGTCAATAGGGCACTATGTTAGAACAAATGATATTGCTTAAGATTGATTCCAATTTTTATTAAGAGGTTCCATTGAATTGCTTTGTGGGTAGAACACAGTGCCATACAAAGCCATTATTAAGTGGCATTCCATTATAATGCGCAAACAAGGTAAATGTATAGATACACGTATGGAGTGGGCTGGGCTGTATGGTGTGCCCCTTTAAATAACAAAGATATACTGGCCCTGTGTGACAGAGTGATATCTCAACACATGGATGGTGGAAGTGATGCAAATGATCACCAGCAACTGTCCAAGCGTATATCAATCAATAAAAAACAGCAAGCTTGATGTTTAAAAAAAACTGTCCTAATGAGTTAACAGGTATGAATTGAGGTAGGTGGTATGCATAAACCAGTTAACATTAGCAACACTTTGTTCATGCTTAGAACAGTCTACTGGCAAACTGCCCAGCAGAACTTCCATCAGACACAATTTATTGTTTCTTTCATAGTGTGCAGCAGGATAAATTCATAGTGCTAATCAAAGTCCCTTGTCATGATCACCTCTCTTGGCAGAGTAACATGAAGTAGCTCTTGTCTGGCAACTTTCACATTCTTGCAATAAGTCACTGAGTTGACGAGTTACAGTCTCTACAGATAGAGACTTTTCTAAGTGAGGATTGGCATTAGTTAGGACCTGGAAAACAAGAAGCACCTTAATGTGGCTTTCAGGTACACATAAATTGGCCATTTTATGCGCTAAGCTTTCTCAATTTTTCATATTTCTAAGGCAGTGATGCAATTCATTTTTAATAT